>CAUYQU010066634.1:0-78776 GCA_963574635.1 Cheracebus regulus | reverse complement strand
TCTCTAATCCCAGCACTTTGGGAGGTTGAGGTGGGCGGATCATGAGGTCAGGAGTTCAAGACCAGCCTGACCAACATGGTGATACCCCATCTCTACTAAAATACAAAAATTACTTGGGCCTGGTAGTGCACACCTGTAATCTCAGCTACTTGGGAGGCTGAGGCAGGAGAATCGCTTGAACCCAGGGGGCAGAGGTTGCAGTAAGCCGAGATCACGCCATTGCACTCCAGCCTGGGCAGCAAGAGGGAAACTCTGTCTCAAAAAAAAAAAGTAAATGGTGGGCAGAAATAACTGGTATAAAGTGACATCAGCACACTAGGGCTGCAGCAGTGTTAATCAGGCTCTAATTAGGGAGTCTTGTTTTAAAGAAAATTGGTGCTTCAAAGGAAGAACCCCAGCAGGCTCCTAACTGGTTCTACTATCTCCTGGTATACTTGAAGAGGGGAATGGCACTGAAATTTCATTAGTGACCCAGAAAAAGCCAGCTGGTAAACCCTACTGCCCTGTTGTTACGTCTTATTTTTTTCCTAGTGGGATGCTGATGAACAGGCATTTAACACAACTGTGAAGCAGCTGCTGTCACGTCTTCCAAAGCAAAGATACCTCAAATTAGTGTGTGATGAAATTTATAACATCAAAGTAGAAAAAAAGTAAGTTATCACTTGGGCATAGCAAGTTTCACATGGTTAAAATTCAGGGAAGTGGTTTCAGAGTGACATTATTTTGTTGTCTTGTTGAGGCTTGACACCTCAGCTGTTGCTAGAACTGCAGCTGACAACCAGTAAAGTCTTGGTTGGACTGTGAATCACAGTCATGATCTTGTCAATAAGAAAACACAGGAGTCCTAAGAGTAGCTGTCTCAATTACAGTTTTGTTCACCCAGGTAATTCACTTTCTAGAAATATGTTTAAAGAAAATAACCATGACTACTTTGCTGTGTGTCCTTATGTCAAAATGCCCATCATTCATGTTATCCACTTAAAAAGCAACATGGAAGCCTATGAGGTGAATGGTTATCTCATTAGGACCTTATACTACAGACCCCTGTCAGTCATACTTTGTTTAAAACCTATATAATTTTTTAGTAACTAGCCTTCTACCTTGTTTTTGCTTAAATAAAGCTCCTATAGCTAAGTGTTCTAAAAAATTTATTAGCTCTGTTCTTCACTCATTAAACTGAGTCTGTCCTTAAAATCTTTTCCTTTCTTTTGCAGGGTGTCTGTGCTATTTCTGTATAGCTACAGAGATGACTATTACAGAATCTTATTTTAACCCTGAAGAACTGTCATTGACCTCATTCAGACAGAGGCTTATACTGGAATAATGGAATGTTGTACATTCATCGTCATTCGACATTAAATTCTAAGAAAACGCTGGGCGCAGTGGTTTATACTTGTAATCCCAGCACTTTGGGAAGTCAAGGCAGGAAGATCGCTTGAAACCAGGAGTTCAAGACCAGCCTGAGCAAAAAAGCAAGACCCCCATCTCTATAAAAACTAAAAAAATTAGTTGGGCAAGGTGGCATACACCTGTAGTCCTAGCTACTCCAAAGGCTGAGGTGGATAACTTGAGCCTCAGGAGGCTAAGGCTGCAATGAGCTGTGACTGCGCCACTGCACTCCAGCCTGGACAACAGAGCAAGACCCTGTCTCAAAAAAAAAAAAATTTCTAAGAAGCTGTCCTACAAAGTTGAGCTTTGTTAGTTTTTCATGTGTAATATATTATAAATTTATCTTTTGGGATATAATAAATGCTTTCATATACCTGCTGCTTTTTAATTATAAATCTGTTAACACTAAAGGTTGTATGGCACTGCAACATAATAGCCTTCTCTTCCCTTGGCTGTTATGACTAAGCACATGAAAATATCCCAACTAAAGGGCATAAAGAAACCAAAAAGTACTATTATTTGGAACCTATATTCTTGATGACTTTGTAGTATGTTTCGCCTAAGGTAGTTAAACAAACTCTCATGTGACTATGAGTACTCTTTCAAACTTGGTAAAGGAACTATGATGATAAAATTATACAGCCAGGTAGGAAGCAACTCATGAGATAACACAACTTTTTACAGGTTTCAATTCCAGTAACCTAGAAGGTATTACAGAGCTAAAGCCTATTCATTAATCACATCATTCTAGAAATAGTTACTGCCAGAACTATTAAAGTGGGGTGGGAAAAGGAATAGAGAGACAGTGCTGATAAACAGACATGTTTAATGATAGCTTGCTCTTGAGAGATGACTACAGAGACTTTTAATCTATAATCCAGGAGAATATAACCATGCAGCACAGACCAATTAACCAAATGTAAAATAAACTAGGTTCTTACTACAACTACCCTATAAACATTGCAACTATTCTTTCCAAAAGGACCCTCATCTTATGTGAAAACACCTACTGTGGGGGAACCAGAAGCCTAGCTACGTGGCCAAAAGTAAAAACCAAAGGAAAAAATAGCAACTCAGTGGTTAATTGGTGAAAGCAAGAAATTTGTGTCCTTTACTGTGCTGCTGCTGCTGTTGCTGCTGCTGCTGGCAGTGGTGCTGCTGCTGGTGGTGGTACTGCTGGTGCTGCTGGAGCTGGAGCTGGAGCTGGAGCTGGTGCTGGTGCTGCTGGAGCTGCTGGAGCTGCCGCTGGAGCTGCTGGAGCTGCTGCTGCTGCTTTGGTCTTCTTAGTTTTGTTCTTTTTGTCCCTCTTCTTCAGCCCATCCATGTTAGCTCTCAGTAGGTTTGAATAAGCCTGAAAGACACAGAGCATATCTTAGTGGGAAGATGTGCAAATTGGCAGAACAGCTGCCCTACCTGCATAATGGATTTAGAGTAGCCAAAAATCAGGAAGCCTACCTGATAAAGAATATAGCACCATGGGACACTTGTACTGAAAAATGGTATAAGCATAAAGTACTCTTCCACATTATAGCATCTTCTGCAACACCCACAGAGAGTTGCACACATTTTTTACTTTTTTTTTTTCAAGGTAAAGTTGCAGGCAACTTCTTGTTCCACTATACTATAGGTAGTGTGTATCTACAGCCTAAGGCAAAATCTAGCTAAAAAAAAAAAACTAGAAAGGAAGATGGTATTAGCATTGAAATTCACACCCTGACAGCTTTTTTACTTGAAACACACTGGTAAAACTTATCTCCAAAGAAGACTGAACCTAAGTATCAATCTTCCCCAGTGTTCACTATCATGCTGACTCTTGCCCTGAGAAGGGAGATGTAAGGAACACTCAAAACTCACCATCTGAAACTTATTCACTTCCTTGGAGCTCACCTGAAAATGAAGGAAAAAAGAGGTCACACCTATTATCCATATAAGCATCCTCTTCTCCACCCAAGATAGTATCTCAAAAGCCTCCCAAAGACATCTTATCTTTAAAATACTTCTTCCCAACCTCAGGGCTCATAATACACAAATGGTTATTTTTCTACTCTATCTTCCTCTGCCTAGAGAGCAAGCAAAGGAGCTCTGCATCTTTTTCCACATGAGAATTGGACCAAGATGTGAAAGACAGTAGGCTCCTAAAAAAGCTGTTTCTCACCCCTTCAAATTCCTTAAAGAGGTGGCATTGAGTTTTCTACCTGCGTTCTGAGAAATGTCAGAGGACTTCTCAGTATTAATTTTTTATATATTAATACAAGATATATTTAAACTACTCCCTTCCCATCTTATTTTAAAACCTACTTTCCATTAATTCAAGCATATTTAAGCACAGTGCAAGTAACCACAAAATAAATTCTACCTCTGAAGAAGACTCCTTAGGTTTTTGTATTTCATGATAGTGAAATTTGTAAAAACCACATAAGCTTGTTTTACCGTAAAAATCCTCTCAAGATAACTTGTCACGGGAGACCCAGCAACTAAGTATAGTCTACATTTTCATGTAATAAGTATCCTAAACTAATGTGATTAGAGAGCAAGTCTGGTTCTGCCACAGCAAAAAAAAAAGCAGTATTCACGCAATTCGGAGTCACTTGCTTTGCCTCATTCAATCTCCACTGAAAGGAAAGACTAGGGTTCTTGACTAAACGTTTATTTTCTCAAGTGTTAAACCTAACATTTAGCTACATATTCGCTATGTGAACCACAAAGATAAGAATAGCATACCTGACACCAAGAAACTTTACTGAAGGCCCAGCACAGTAGGGGCTAAGGAATCAAATATTTATGCCAACTGCTCCTTACAGTACTACAAGTAAGGACCAATATGCTACTTTCATTTCCACAAAAATGTTAGCAGAACTAACGACTGTTTGATCTCTACTTTCTTCATTTTATTTTATTGTTGAAGTTTCTACTACTAAAGTATAGGCAGGTCCTGGTCTCAAAAATAGCCAAAAAGACCTACACAGGGCAAAAGGGAAAAATAATTAAAAGCCTGGTTCAGAAACGCCCCATCCTCTGTTAAGTTCAAGTCTTTACATTTCAAAAGGTGGCCTTAGGAATCAAGCTCACCACAGTGCTGATCTTCTTTTTCCCATCGGTAGCTCTTAACAGACACTTGTTGTCTGCGGGCTCAAAGCCCTCCACAGTACCTTTCTTTGGAATGGGTTTGGTTCGACCATCATCTGCAGGAAGAATGCACCCTTGGTGAACACGGCCGCGTACGAGGCTGAGCGGCAGACAAACAGTTAAAACACAGGAGGCGGGAGGGAAGTGATGACCTAATCCATCCCCGCTGCTCTAGTTCTGCTAAACACGACGGATTCCTTCCACGACGGAAACATGTAATATCGAAGCTTGTTAAATTCCACTCAAAGTGGCGGCGTCTGGGATCCCCGACAAAGAGCCCTGGCCTGCTTGGGGCCCATTGTTACCAGAAGCGACCTAGGCGGCTCAATGCTGGGGGCCGCGCCAGCCACAATCCCTAATATTTTCCAGGCCCGAAGCCCCAAATGTGCCCAGTACAGGGTGGAGGGAGGTAGGGGAAAGGCGGGGATCCGCGGCAGACGGACTCCGGTGGCTCCCAGACACCGGGAACCCGGTGAGCATTGCCCGGCTCCCCTCCCGCGGCTTACACTTCTTCAAGGTGATATAGACGCTGCCCGACGTCCGGCACTTCTGGAAGAGTCTGGTCAGCTCCGTCAGGAACTGGAAAACAACAGGCCCAGCCCCGTTAGCCAGCCCCAAGTCCTCGCCCCGCCGTGTCAAGGCCCTGCTCCTCCCGCAGAAGGAGGCAGAGACTCAAGCAAAGCCTGAGCCGCCCTGGTCCCTCGGCCGGCCAGGCCTGGCCCATACCTGCTCGCTCTCCAACAACACCATCGCTGCGACGCTGCCTCGACTCCCTCAGCTTAAGACCCTAGCAGTAAGAACCGGAAGCTCGGCCTAGGCTGGGCGGGACTTCCGCTACAAAGCTTCCAGTGTTTTCCATCAATCTCTTCTCTTCCACCAATCCCTGCCTCCGCCCTCCCCCAACGCTCCGCTCGCCTCGCGCTGGCGCCCTGGGACGCCCGGGGGGTGCAAGTGACCCGCAGGCGCTGGGGCTGTTCTGGGCTGTCGCAAGCGAGACACCGTCTCACCCTAGCCCGTGTGAGGGAGTGAGAGCAAAAGAAAGGTTTGATAGCAGCCTATAATTTATATTCAGCTGTATGTTGGGCAGGTTACCTAACAATTCAGTGCCTCAGTTTCCTTATCCGTAAAGTGAGGGTAATGATAGTATCTACTTCGCAGTGTGGTCGCGAAGCGTAAATGAAACTTAAATACGTCTAAGGCCTGCATTACATCTGGAAGCTTCTGGGTAAAATGTTTCTATGCCCTTCTAGAAGCTGCCTGCATTCCCTGGCTTGTGGTCCCTTAAGTCATTAAAACCTTTTGCCTCCACTGTCACATCTCTTACTACTGACTCTGATGCTCCTACCTCCCTCTTAGGAGAACCCTGATTACATTGTGCTCACTTGAATAATCAGGATAGTCTCTCCATGTGAAGGTCCTTAATGTAATCACATTTGCAAAGTCCGTTAAACATGTAAAGTAATGTATTCACACATTCTATGTACTAGGACATAGACATCTCGGGGGGATCATCCAGCCTGCCACAGAAATTTTTGCAGAAGTCCAGATGCTAATGTGACTGCAATCAGATAACTTTGAAGATAGCCAACAGGACTCATGCAGGAGTAGATGTGAAAATTAAAAGGAAAAAAAAGAACAGCTGGGTGCAATGGCTCATGCCTGTAGTTCCAACTACTTGTGAGGCTGAGGCTGGAGGATAGCTTGAGCCTGAGAGGTGCAGGGTGCAGTGAGCCGAGATTACACCACTGCACTCTAGCTCGGGTGACAGAGTGAGACCCTGCCTCAAAAAGAAAGGAATCTGGGATGATGCAGGAGTGTTTTTATTTGAGTAACTGGGCAGATGGTGGTATCATTTAATAGCAAAGATGTGGGAAGTAAAAAGTTTTGATTCGGTCATATCACATCTGAGATGCTCATTACACATCCAAGTGGAACCACCAAGTGGATAGCTGAATATGCAAGTTTGGAGCTCAATACAGAGGTAAAAGCTATAATTAAAAATTGAGAAGTCATCTTCGTACACCTCAGGATTAGCAAAGATTAGAAGAGTTTGGTGAAAACCCCTCCTTATAGGGCTGCCAACATAAGACCACTCTGTGATGGCACCATATGAATAACCTCCAGTATGGGTGTCCAACCTTATGGCTTCCCTGGGCCACAGTGAAAGAAGAATTGTCCTGGGCCACGTGTAAAATACACTAACACTAATGATAGCTGATGAGATAAAAAAAATTTTTTTTAAAAAAAGGTCCATGCATAATTTTCTGATATCTGCCAACACAGATGAGTAAAAAAGTCCCTACATTCAACGTACTGGACACCTGTGCAAGAGCCCTGGGCCTTGGTATCACTGCCTCAGAAGTCAAAGTCCTGGTTGAGAGCGTCAGATTGACCCATGCTAGGTCATATGCTTGAGCCCAGGTGCTGAGGGCAGGTGAGTGACCCTCTGACCCTTTCATTTAATTATTTATTTATTGCCTCTCACCAAAACCCACACAATGGGGGACTGCAGACAGGTTCAAATCCTACAGGACCAAAACCCAACACAGGTTGGCTGCACAAGGTCATCAGCCTAGGACAGGCAGAGGGTGCTAGATATTTGGAATAAAATGTGAAATCAGAGAGTGAACCTATTTAATAATCTGTTGTTGAATTGCTAGGGAATATGAGGGCTCACTTGATATTCATGGTCATAAATTTAAATGAAACCAGTTACAGTGTTTGTGTGACCTAAGGGTTGGAGAAGATGACCATTGTGCTGTGAGCTTCTGTCATTCACTGAACATTGAGCGATGTTCTTTGGAGCCATGGGGTACAGGGGGCACCAGGATGAAGGAAATGGCCCTGCCCTTGAGGAGCACAGAGCGTGGAGGCCATGATTCATTTGGGGCCTCATCAGGATTAGCCCTCAGTGTGGACATATCTCACTGTTTGCCGTGGACTCATTCACAGCTCACTTCCACTTAGGAGTCAGCAGTCATGCTGGCCACTCTGGGTGAAGTCTCAAGGCTATCCGCAACAGAATAAACCGTAACAAATACTCAAGTCTGACATTTTAGCATCGCACTTGAGCCAGTACAATTCAACCACTGACAGAATATTCTTTAGGCTTTGTTTTTCTGTGGCAAATGACTAATAACACCTATTCAGAAGTCAGAGTGATCTGGGTTCAGATCCTGCCTCTGCTACTTATTAGTTATGTGGCCTCACGCAACCTCTCAAGGACTAAGTCTCTTCACTAGCAAAATAACAATAGTAATGCTTACTTCATTGATGTTATGAAGACTTTGTAAAATACTATATGTAAGACCCTTAGGCTTGCTCTAATATGGTAAATATGGATGTTTAATTTTTAAATTTTAAGTCATCAGTCACACTAGCCACATTTCAAGGATTCAGTAGCAACATGTGGCTTGGATAGTGCACATGTAGAGCACTTCCATCATCACATTGATAACATTGGGCCTAGCACATAGCAAATGCCCAATAAACAGTATAGAATCAAATAGTGTTATTATTTATAGACCACACACTTTCCATCATTTCAACATCACCATCCTAATTTCTGCCATTATCTTAATGCCACCTGTACTATTAGTTAATATTTTTCTTTAAATTGGTTCATTTTATACTGAAGTGTATTTAATATTATCATCATAAGTGGAAAACCAGTATCATTTGCCATAAATACAAGGGACCATAAAAAGAAGTACTATGAAGTAAAATAATGTTGCTAAATCTAAAATTTTTAGATTAAAAAAGTTAAAACAGTGAGGAAAGCAATGATAAAGTTCATTGATTTATAAGACTATATCTGAAAATAAATTCCTCGTGAGAAAAATGGTATTGTATGTGATCAATCAGGAATCAAGGTAGCTCAGGGTACAATGAAATTGAGAGTTTATATCAAAAACATGGTTAAATTTTGATGTCTTCCAGCACCCAGAATCCTAACTTGCAATTATGTGTGGTTAGGGTAACATATCATTAATCAAATTGTAATTTAAATGCATAATAGAGGTTAATGGCTTTGGCCTTGGAACAGAACAGTTATGTATGTGAGGCATGGAGCTGGGTCACTGTCTCTAAGTCATGCAGGCCACACACCTTCCTGCTTCCTGTCCCTCAGTTTTTCCTCTCCCTTTCACAGTGCTAGGAGAACCATGACATGAAAACGGTTCCCAAATCCCTACATCATGGGGGCATCATCAAAGGCCTAGGCAGCACTAAGATCAAAGGGAAGGCCCTGAGCACAAGGCCCCTGGGCACACCCCCACACCCATGGGGAAGTGGGGATAATACAGGAAGACGGGCAGAGAAAAATAGCCCCTGCTCCTTAGGGATCTCCTAGTGGATGAAAGGGACCTGAATAAATATGCTTGTTTGTACAACCTGAGATTATCTTTCCCAAAATGCAGGGACAATGTGTTTTTTCCTCAGACAGAGCACACTTTATTAGGTTTTAATTAGAGTTGGTTTTGCATTAGGGACAAGGATCTTGTTAAGGTTAGGGTTAATTTACAGCTGCAGTTACTCTAATGCAGTTACTCTTAATACTTTGCAGTGCCTGGAAAGTATAATGGTTAAAAACACAGTCACTAGTTCCTGGCTGGGGTTCCTAGCTAGGGTAGTCACTCAAGCCTAGCAAGTCAAGGCTGCAAGAAGGCATGATTGTGCCACTGCACTCCAGCCAAAGCAACATTGAGAAGTTGTCTCAAAAAAAATTTTTTTTGGTTTAACCGATTATTAATAAGGAAAGCAGATGTATGTTACAATCAATTCAAAGGAGAATCCAGTAAACATCAGAAACTCTAGAATGAATTTGTAAATGAAAGCAAAATTGGATTTTACACAGAAGGGACCCAGGGTTGTCCCTTCACTGAACAGAAGCATTTGTAAGACCATCCATGACAAGAATTCTCTGCATTGCCATTGAGTCACTACAGGTTACAGAGTTGCAAAATAGCTCAAAGGAAATGAAAGGCTAGACATCAGCTAATCCAGAAGGGTGTGTTCTAAACAATGTACCATTTGTCATTGGAAACATCCACTATTTTTTGTTTTGTTTTGTTGTTATTGTTGTTTTTTAGTTTATCTTTTTCTTTAATATATTTGTTTCCACTAATCTTTTTTTGCATATTCCAAAATTACTTAAGTCTCTCTGTGCCTCAGTGTGCTCATCTGTAAAATGGGGAAGCCAGAAAAGTGCCTACCTCATGTCAAAGGGAGGAGTAAGTGAGCTAAGGTATGCATTATTACACCGCAGTCCCTTAGATGGGAGTTGGCTGTTCCCATGTCCTCCTTGTCAAGGTGGATTCATTCTACAGGAGCAGATTGCAACAAGACGCTGTGCACCTTACAGAGGACTGCCCTCTGGGCTAGTTTAACTTTTCAGTTTCAGTCTGAGGGGAACTACACCTTGGGTTCTGAGCTGCCTCACCGTAGCTCCAGTGTGCTGATTTTTAAGGGTCAGTTCTCCATGAAGGAAGGAGGGTGTCATCTAAACACATGGAGGAATGGCATTGGGCAGGTCTGGCTTCAGGATGACAAGTTTTAGAACCTAAGGCTGGGAGACCTCCTATGTCCACGGGAGGTGGTTAGCTCTGGTGGAGGCATCCTAGAGAAGGCCAGAGGGGTGGCCAGGGGGATCTGAGACTGTGTCCTGGAAGCCTGGGTGCCTGGAGAGAGTAACCACCCTGGAGCCACACCAACATACTCGCTGGACTCAATCCACTCCGACACTGGCAGTTACCAATTCCTCTATTCTTTTCTGCAGTCGGTTGGTCAACAAGTGTTCATTGTGTCTGCTCAGCCAACGCATGTCTCCAGGAACTCTCTCCATCCTCACCCCAGGATGAAGTCCTGAATTTAAATCCCAAGCCCCAGTGTCCTAGAGAGACAGCACAGGAGCCCCGGCGGCAGGCGCACCCTGCTCCCGCACTTGCTATGAGACCCTGCAAGATGTACTTGCCTGTGCCTTATCCTCCACAGGGAACCTGCCCCAGAGGGTTGTTGTCGGGTTTCAAGGACATCATTCATGTAAAGGGCTTATAGTCAACACCCAGTTGTAGTGTTAAAAGTTTTTTCACTGTTACGTTCAGGACTTAGGCTAGATTGCTAATGTCACTTCTACTTCCAAAATTCTGAGAACTGCTGCTTGTCTCCCCCTGTCCCCTTCTGGAGGCCCTAGGGAAGTTTCCAGAGCCCATGAGTGTCAGTGATTAACACTGGCCTTCCCCTTGCTCACTACAAGGAAGCAGACAACGCCACCATGCCCAACCTCCAGGCACCACCGCGGAGGTGAGGAGCGGCCCTGACCGACCTGCCTGCGGCACGCCTCGGGCCAGCAGGGGACGCCCTGGCCTCACCAGACAAGCACAGCCATGAGCAGCAGCCTCAGACGCTCCCAGATCTTGCCCCATCATTTATCTTAGATCAACCATAAGAATACTCAAGATCGTGGTCGTCATTTTTCAGAAGTACTTCTGTAAATACTAGAACTTTCCGTGTTACGGGAAGATTATCATTCATCCATTCACTGAGCAAGTGCTAGGCACTGTTCTGGGTGCAAGAAGCTGACCAACTTCTCCACTAGAGAAGAGACTATTTTTTTTCTCAGATAATAGCTTGCTCATATTTGTTGAGAAGTTACTAAGTGCCAGGTTCATTTCTAGGTGCTTACCTATATTCTCCTTCGAGTCACCAATAGTCCTGTGAGGTCAGCATTGTTTTACGCCTATCTTTGGGCTGGAAATACTGAGGAGGTGAAATGACTGTCTGGGATCATACCACTAGTAACAGGTAGAGTGGAGATTTGCACCCCTGCTGACCCACCTCAGTTCTCTGCAGAGAGGAGCCTGCCACCTCTGTGCAGAGAAGAACTTGCAAATGAACGCAGGCCACGGGCAGCTCAGGAGTGCAGTGGGGACTTTTGGCTGTTTAAAGAGGTGGCAAGAAGTCAGGGAAGGCAGAAAAGAGGGCTGCTCTAGGCAGAGTGGAATGAGCTGGGACTCCCTCTCCACTCCTCATCTTTTCCTCCCTCCCAAGCCCCTGTCTCCCTCTTATCCCCCATGCAAAATCCTGTCTCCTTCATCCTGTCTTTGGATTCAAGGCCCAACTTGGCATTTCCTGGTTGTGTCTCTAAAGGAAAGTCATCCTAATCTCTATAAGCCTCCATTTCCTTAGCTGTAAAATGGGAATATCTTCCTCACATTGCTGTGGTGAGTAAAATGTGACAATGTGAATATAAATACCTTATAAGTGAGAAAGCATGCCAGAAAAGCTAGGTTTCATTGTTCTTTTCCTCTCCTTCTCAAATATAAATATTCAGTCCTGCAAAACACCCTCCCTCCACCCTCACCAAAATCCCAGTCTCTTACTAAGCTCAGCCAGCTGTGTGGAGGCAACCTATCTGTAGCTGAATCATACTAACATGGTCAGGACAAATGGTGAGTGTGTCACACGCACTCCACATGTGGAGGAAACTTAGGTGATGTTAAACTAAGAAAAGACTCCAATGGTTGGATTTCTGGTATAGAGACTTTGGAGAGATACAAAGGAATTGCCAGTACCCTCTAGGCTACACCCCATGGGCAGCCGCCGGCCCCACATGCCTGCAAGGCCATCCGTGTACAGAATCAGGTGGCGGCACTCATGAAGCACATGTGAACTTTAACAGGTTCTCCCCTTCTCATCTAGGATTTCCTTCCCGGTTGAACTTCAAGAAGGGGGCCGGCATACCTCATATTGTATGAGGGGAAACTGAGGCCAGGAAAGGCAAGCATAGTTATTGCTCAAGCATTCCCAGCCAGGCTGGAGGTCTGGGGCGTGAACACCTCTTCTTGCCTTCCCCCTCCCCCAACTTTCATGGTTTTAGTGGGTGGGAGGAGGGGCTCCCTTATTCATGATGATTAGGGGTCCCAAATTTAAAGTTTCCTGTCTAGAAGTCAAGGACAGGAAATTATATACCCAGAGTTCTGCACAAATTACCCAGGTGTCTCAACTCCCTAAAGCAACAGATGCTGTTCATCTCTCTGCCTCTGTCATCATGCATCCTTGATTGTTCGGGAAAGCCCACTCCACCTCTCTGACAGACCAACAGATGCAGATTTATGCAGGGAATCCTAGACAGACACAATGAACAAACTCCCATCGGATCAGAGCCAAGTGCTGGTAATAACATCAATGAATCATCAACTTCAGTGTGTCACAATATTGAGCTGGAAGAGGACTCCACGACCTTTTTAGTCCAACCCTTTACCTTCTAGTTATTCACAAGTGAATAGAAACTGAGTGAGGTCCAAAGAGGGAAAGTGACTTGACCAAGATCACAAAGCTTGATAATGAGGAGATTGGAAGCCCGGGGCCCTGAGCCCCAGCCCATGCACTTCCCACCACCCTTCACACCCCTCTGCCCGCCACCACCTGGCAGGCACACAGAGGGGGAGGGAGAGCATAGGCCCCTCATGGCTTACCAAGGGCAGCTTGGTGTCTCCTGCAGGTGGACTCTGTGTGTCAGCCTCAGCCCTCCCTTGGGGAGGGAAGGGCCTGGGGCCGTCCTAACACCCCAGGCGCCAGGCCATGCAGCTATAGGAGGCAGCTTCCTGCTTGGCCCTTATCCAAGGCCATTTCACAATGGGGGGAAGAGCGCTGAGCTGAGAGTCCGGAGTTGCTGCTCACTCCACCCCCACTCCAGCCCCTTTCAGACCCCCCAGGGAGAATGAGCCAGGCCCTGACTGAGGCTTGGGGAGAAGAGAGCCACAAGAGCGGAGACAGGCTGAACAGCCCCTATTGGGAGTGTTCTATGAGCCGTGTCCCTGGAGCTGGACGAGGGCACCACCTTGCAGGTCACCACCGCTCTCCCCCTTCCCTTGCCGTCCACCTGCAAGCATTCATGCTGGGGAAGTCCCTTCTAGGACAGGAGCAGTCGGTTCCAGTCAGCCCATAGCACTCTCATGATTAGTCAGAGGGGAACCTGGAGACAAGGGGGCCCATAGCTTGGTGGGGGACAAGGCCTGGGTCACTTCCTGCGGTGAGGCAACGTGACTACCAGGCAGAGGAGCCTACGTTTCTCTTCCCAACATGCTCCAGGTTCCGGGGTGAACTCTGGCTCAGCAGACTGAAATTCAGGCAGGAACCAAGAGAGAGACACGGAGACGGGACATTCAGCCAGGATTTACTGTGCCCTTAAGGATAGGGTCTGCTATGAGCTCAGCTCTGTACAGGATCTTGTTTGAAGTAGGAGGCAGTGGTTAAGGACCCAAATCATCCCGTCTTCAAGTCTTGAGGAGGAGACAAAACAAACCTAGGTGAAATGTCAAACCACAGGACAAGGCAGTGTGAAGTGAGGGCCCACACTCTCACGCTGGACAGTCCAGCATGGCCAGTGGAGTGGGGGTGGCGGAAGGAGTCGCTGTGGACAGAGCTTCAGGGAAGAGATAGAACCAAGAATGGTGGGAAGAACTTGACTTTGCAGACGGGGCGGAAAAGATCTTCCAGACAGGGAAAGGAAGACAAGACAGAAATGAACCCGCATATGTGAGGCCAAGACCCTGTTTGCACAGGGGTTGGTAAACCACGAGACTGGAAATGTGCCTGGCCACGGGCGCTTCCTCACGCTGAGCTCTTGCTGCTTGAACACAGCGTTCCTTGGTATCCGTGGAAGTTGCTGGCCTACTGAGGCAGGACACCACACGGAGAACTAGGCAGGGGCGTGGAGGTGCCAGAGGGCTCAGCTCCGTGGTGGAGGAGTCCTCTGACAACAGGAAGCAGCTGCAGCAGGCTCGAGGGCTGTGCTGGTATCTGCCACTCTCCCCCACCCTGGCTGCACCCTGCAGAACAAACTGTTCTTCAAGAAGCTCTGGGGACAGAGGGCCCATGCCTGCTCCCAGGACGGGGTGGAGAAACCCCCATCAGCCCAGCAGTGACATCACACAGCTCAGCAGCCCCCCTTGCCCGCTGGCCCCTGTCTCCTCCTACCCCAGACCAGGCTGCAGTTGACTATGGCAATACAACACAAAACAGCTTTATATTGTTACTGTTGTTATTTTATAGAGATTGGGGTCTCACTATGTTGCCCAGGCTGGTCTCAAACTCATGGCCTCAAGTGACCCGCCTGTCCCAACCTCCCCAAGTGCCAAGATTACAGACATGAGTCACATTACCAGCCAAGAGCTTTGGAGGGGGAGAGGAGGAGGTGGGACTGAGCTGTAACGTCCCTTCCTGTTTTACATGTGGCACTCCGATGCTCGCAGGTAACTTTGGGGCGGCTGTAGTGACTGTTTGGGGGCCGGTAGAGCTGAGAGAGAAATTAGATGAGAATCCAATTGAGGGAAAGATAAAATGGAATTGTATTCTATTCAGAACCTGAAATAGATGCGATTTTCTTTCCCCCAGATCCTCATGATAAAGAGATTTGGGGGAAAATCTTGGGAGATTTGTACTGAGAATGTCTTAAGAAGAGATAGTTTCATAAAAGCTTCTTCAACACTTGGTGGGGAAGAGCGAGAATTCTTCCAGATTCCTTGACAAGCAGAACATGGGGAGTGGGGCGCAGTGATACCAGGAAAGACACATCCCATCCTCCCAACCCTCTCCTCCACTTAAGCTGCTCCTTAAAAATTCCTATAACTGGGGACCAGGCCATTCATTCCAGTTACAGCTAAAACTTGACAGGGCTGTTTAAATTTCCATGAGGGTATAAATGGCCAATATTCTGTCCTTCTGAGACCCGGGATATGCTGAGAGAGGCCTTCAGAGGAGGTGGGGGCTGGAAGGAGTGAAGGGAGACCCTAAGATCATGCAGGAGCCATGCTTTTTCCAAAGCCAGATCTAGGCCTAGCAGCTCAGAGCAGTTCCCCGTGGGCAGGGATGTGGGAGAAGGCCCTGGGTCACTTTCTGAAACCTCTCACATTGGCCTCCCTGGGAGGAGGAGCCCAGTGTAGCTCCCACCTGTCTACTGCCTGCTCGGCTTCCAGGGTGTTGGGGCGAGGGTAACATGGCTGGCTGTCTGTCCCCAGCAGATTACCCAAATAGACTCTGTCGGAGCTGTTTCAGGAGCCACAAACCGAGGCTTCTGGAGGCAGCTCCTGGGGAAGGTGGCCTGTGTGAGGTGGAAGGTGGGTGAGAAAGCGTGCGAGAGGGAGCGCACTGTTGTCTACTGGCCCTTTGCCAAACGTTGGCAAACAGCGAAGGGACAGAGGAGTAACGAGGCCAGACTATGGCCACGTTCGGTGATTTGCAACTGCAGCCCACAACGAGGCAGGCATGGGCTTGGTATGGTCCGGCTCCTGTACTGTGTGGGTTGTGTGTGTGGTATGTGGTGTCTGCAGTGTGTGTGTGGGGAAGGGTGTGGGTGTGGTGTGTGTGTAGGTGTATGTGTGTGGTGTGTGATGTGTGTGTGGTGTGTGGGAGGTGGGGGTTGTGGGTGTGTGGGATGTGTGTGTGGAGTGTGGTGTGTGGTCCAGCATGGCCAGTGGAGTGGGGGTGGCGGAAGGAGTGTGTGTGATGTGGTATGTGGGGGTGGGGTGTACGTGTGGTGTGTGTGATGTGTGTGTGGTGTGGTGTGTGATGTGTGTGGGGGAGGTGTGGATGTCAGGGTGTGTGTGGGGGGTGTTTGTGTGAGGTGTGTGGGTATGTTTGTGTGATGTGTGTGTGGGGTGTGTGAGGGATATGGGGTATGTGTAGTGTATGTGTGGTGTGTGTGGTGTGTGATGTGTGTGTGGGGTGTGTGAGGTGGGTGTGCTGTCAGGGTGTGTGTGGTGTGGGTGTGGGGTGTGTGTGTGGTGTGCGTTTGTGGATGTGTAGGTGTATGTGATATGTGTGTGGGTGTGCGTGGTATGTAGGGTTTGTGTATGGTATGTGGGTGTGTGTGGGGGTTTGTGGGGAGTGTGTGTGTGGTGTCTGTTTGGTGTGTGGGGGGATGTATGTGCACGGTGTGTGCATGTAGTATATGTGGTATGTGTGTAGTATGCCTGTGTGTGGTGTGGGGGGGGGTGGTGTGTGTGGTGTGTATTTCAGGGTGTGTGTGTGTGTGTGTATGGTGTGGGGGGGGTGGTATATGTGTGGTGTATAGTGGGGGGTGGCATGGGGGGGAGTGTGTGGCATGTGTGAGAGGGTGGCGTGTGGGTGGGGTGTGTGGGGGTGTGGTGTGTAGGGGTGGTGTGGGAGGTGTGTGTGTAGGGGTGGGTGTTGGCCTGGGTGAACACTGGCAGTCACAGTAGAGAAGATGCCAAAACTCTGTATTTACTGTCAGAGCCAATGGTGCTGGAAACTACAGAGCCAGCGCCCCCAAAACCCGGCCCATCCCAAGACGCTGCTTCTCACAGCAGCAGAGGAAAGAGGGAGGAGAGGCCTGAAGCGGAGGCTTCCTGGAGGCGGGCTCGCCTGGCAGCAGCCTTCGTCACTTCAGTGCAGCCTTCCCATTCCAGCCAGCGCTGAGCACTCAGTCCGGCTCCTTTGTCCAGGGCAAGCCTCCCCAGGTCTCCCTCGTCAAAAGCGGATGCTACCTAGTGGGAGGTGCGGAGTCATACAAAAAGGGCTACGGGACAGCATCGCTAGTACCAAGCTGTGAAGAAGGTAGATTTTGAAAGGAATAAAGAATTTAGAAAAACAGACTAGGGGACTAGTTAACTCAGGGAGCAGAGAGACATTTCGGGCAGGAGAAGGGGTGTGATGTGCATCTTAGGGAAGAGAGGCTCTTTGGTTGTATGTTCTGACAACTAGTCTCTGACACCAACAGGGCATCTTGCGATTGGATTCAGTGTCAATTCTGACACTAATCTCCGCAGTTAGCGCCTATGATATTGTGAAACAGGTATTAGGTCTTCATTCCTGACATATAACTCCTAAAAGCCTTGGACTCTCCCAAGTGATAAGTCTCTTTTTGCATGCTAAGCCCCTAGTAGCTTCAGAATGGGAGCTGGTCACCAGAAGGACCAAGACAAGGTTAGAGGATGGGACTCAGCCCCACCCCCTCAACCTCCAGGGAGAGGAAAGGAGGTGAAGTTTAAGTTGATCACCAGCGGCCAATGGTTTAGTCAATCATGCCTATGTAATGACGCCTCCACAAAAACCCAAAAGGGCACGGTTCAGAGGATTTCTTGATAGTTGAACACGTGGGGATTCCTGGAGGGTAGAGCACCCACTGAGGTTAAAGAAGCTCCGCCCCTCCTCCAGAGCTCACCCTATGCATCTGTTCATGTATAGCTTGTGGAATGTCCTTGTAATAAGCCAACACATTAAGTAAGTGTGTCCCTGAGTTCTGTGAGCTGCTCCAGTGAACCCCAATTAGCTGGTCAGACAGAGCAGGGGCAAAACAACCCAGGGCTTGCGCTTGGCATCAGGAGCGAGGAGAGGGGACTGAGCCCTCGACCTGTGTGGCCTGACACTATCGCCAGGTAGAGAGAGTCAGAATTACACTGGAGGATGTAATTACCCCGCTGCGGTAGAAATGGCAGCTTGCTTGGTGGATGAGGGAGGCCCCTGCCCCACACCTGGTGTCAGGAACGTGTTGAGAGAGTATAGTAGGAAAAACCGAGTTTGTTTTCTACAGTGTCTGACTCCACAAGTTAAATGTCCAAGTCCCCAAGACTACCCTTGCTTCAGAATTCAGACGCACGCAGGGTCCACAGGCTACTGGCACTTCTGTCTGACTTGACTACAAATTTGGGTTCTCACCACCCAAACTGAGGGTTCAGCAGTTCGCTAAAATGACTCACAGAACTCACTGAGCATGCTATACTTACAATTAGTTCTATTTTCATAGAGACTCAGAACAGTCAAAGGGAAGAGCTATGTAGGGCAAGGTGTTGGGGGGGGTGCAGAGCTTCCACGCCCCCTCCTCGTGGAACGCGGTGTGTCCCCCTCCCAGCACATCGGTGTGTTCACCAACCGGGAAGCTCCTCTCAGTTTCAATGTTGAACTTTTATATGGGGCTTTACTCCACAGGCACCATCGATTAAATCATTAACCACTGAGGAATTCAATCTCCTTCTCGCCCCAAAGGGTGGCGCTGCGGTGGGGATGGGAGTGGGAACACTATTTCCACTCCGATCACATGCTTGGTCTTTCTGGCATGGCCAGTCTCTCCCTTAAGACTAAGGGCCACCTTGAGTTGCCTCCTTATCATAATCTCAGGTCTGACGGAAATGCTCATTACAAATGACAAAAGGTGCTCCTGTCACTCAGGAGATCTCAAGGGTTTTTGAAGCTCTGTGCCAGGAAAGGGGGACAAAGACCGAATGGGCTTTTTAGAAAATCATACCACAGATTGTAATGGGCAGTTCCTGCAGGGAAAGGAATGGGGAGCTGAGGATGGAAAGGCAGGGTGGGGCAGATGTACAAGGTCAGAAGTTGATGGGAATGGGGAGGAGAAATCACCCCCTTCCTCCTGAAGAAGGGGAGGCAGAGGAGAAGCAGTAGATACCACTCCCTCACTTGAGTGTCTTAGCAGAATCTTTCACGCTTCCACTATGTTTCATTTTCCCCCAGATAGTTCATCCGGGGGGAGGCGTCCTTCAGTCACTGCTTTGACACCAAGGCCCCTACAAGTCAGGTCGAGGTTCCCTCAATTCAGCCTCGTGACATTTCCCACAGTTCAAATACTACCTTCTTCTAGAAGTCTTCCCTGATTACCCAAGTGGGAAATGACCCTGCCCTGAATTCTGAAAGCCCTTTGAGATGGTCCCCTGCTGCCCCACGGGGACTTCAAGACAACTTGTTGTGGCTCATTCCCAACTCCCAGTGTGGTCCTGAGTGCTTTGCTTCCCCCTTTCTGCTTCGTTCCAACAGCCAGCACTGTGTGCTTGGTAGAACTTTGTGAGCTCTGCAGACATTCTCCATCATCAGCGGCCCCTCCTCTGCCAGGTGAACTTGGTGCCTTCCCTTGCAGGGCCCTGTCTCTGAATAAAGTGTGAATGTCTGCTGTGCCAGCCTGTGAGCTCCTCCAGGGAAAGAATGTGTGTCTACCTTTCAAGCCTGGCAAGCAGTGGGTGCCCATGTGTGCAGAGTGAACTCAGGTACTTTCTCCTAGAGAGCATCACCTTTCTCACATTTAGGGAAAATCAAGAGTAAGGGGATGAGTTACTTATTCTCGTAGAAGAATGGGAAGAGTGAGAAGAAAGTTGGGGGTTGGGGCAGGACTCACACAGGGCAAGGCTGGCCTCTTCCCGCAGCCTCTTGCCAGGACACTGTTCTGGGTAGGTGCCCCACCGGGAGGCAGGTAACTGGCGGGATGAGAGGTCAGATCAACCTGGACCTGTGGCAGGCAGGCACATGGGCAGCACGAGCATCCCACTAGCATCTGGGGACATGGACAGAAAGGAGCCATTCTGGGAACCTGTGAAGGCTTTCCCCTTGAATGGCCTCCAGCCCCTCTGACAACCCCAGAGCAGTGTCCCAACCTCAGTGAGGTGGGGTTTACCCACTCACACTCACAGTTACCATCCAGAGGCCCAGACAGAGAGGGAAGGAACCGCCTGCTCAGCAGCCAGCCCCCACTGCGGCCGGCCTGGTGCTTCTCTTGGCAGCACTCTGAGGGTCCTCAGTGGGCAGACCCCAGATGCGGTGAGTGGCACAGCCCAAGGGCAGGTCCCATGACTTGAAGGAAATTGCTCCAGAGAGTGGCAACTAGACATGAAGTGGGACGCGGTGCCCAGGGTTTCTCAGTGGCCTCTGAAGCCGCCCAGAGTCAGTGAGAGTATCTTGGCCTCTCTGCGTGAGCTGCAGGGCTTCCAAGTCAGGGCTTTGTCTCCGGGATCCCTGGATCACAAGCCCTGTGACTCTTCCATGGCTGCTCCCCACCCCACAGCCCTGCTGAGCATGCTACCCCGAATCCTGGGGGAGCCACCATTTGGGAATGGACGGGATGGAGAAGGCCTGCTCCCAAGAAACAGTTAATCCCCTCTCCTTCCCCCAGGCCCCTTGCACCTGCAGGCTGCGGTGTGTGGTTTCCCACAGCTGCAGCTGGCTCCGCAGAGCCCCTCCCTTCAGGGAACCTGAGAGGCTGAGGGCCTGAGGCGCCAGGAGGGGCTCCTCGCCCTCCGTCCAGCTGCTGGGGGTGGCATGAGAGGGTCTTGCTGCCCTCTGACCTGGACATACCACAAGAGTGCTCTGGTTGAGTGAACAATCCGTGATTCCCGGCTTGCAAGCCAAAGGCAGAGATTCCAGTTTGGGAGGTCAGGGAGGTTTCTGAGAA
Source organism: Cheracebus regulus (assembly GCA_963574635.1). Lineage (NCBI taxonomy): Eukaryota > Metazoa > Chordata > Mammalia > Primates > Pitheciidae > Cheracebus > Cheracebus regulus. The sequence goes on along the minus strand of CAUYQU010066634.1, from coordinate 58,066 downwards.
GGGAACCAGCCACGAGGCCCCTCGGCCCTGGGCTTGCCTTGGCTCTCTGCCTTCTGGAGGAAGCTGACTGGCCCTGGTGTGGGCTGGGCATCCCCCGGGGTAGGATGCAGCGCTCTAGAGGAGAGAGGGGGGAGAGGGCAAGAGGTGAGTGGGAAAGACAGGGAGGAGCAGCAGGAAGTGAGATGTGGCGGGGCCAGGACAGCTTCTGCTGGTCAAGACAGCCTTGAAGCCACAGTGCTAGGACTCAGAGTCAGCCCTCTGTCTAGCCCAGAAGATGGCAGGTTGCTGCAGAGCCTGGGCAAATACCCAGCTGCCCCCAGAGCCAGGTGTTCCAGGGACACCACTGAACACTCCTTACGCTGAGACAAGAGACAAAAAGTGCCCGGAGCTTCCTGGCTGGGACACGTCCCCAGGAGCAGCCTGGAGCAGAGGCTGGGCCCATCCTGACAGCTTGCCCATGTCCCCAGCCCCAGGCTGCCAGGTAAGTGCTCTCACCCCCGGGGACAGGTGGATGGCACACAGGGTCATGCGGAGGGATGCTCACTGGGTGCAGAGCCAGGGCCTGGGAAGAGGGAGGGAGATGCAGGAATCTGACAGGCACAAGCCTGGCAGGGCCCAGCGCTCTGCTTCTCTCATATCTAGCTCTGGGCAATGCTTCAGTTCAGCAGCTCCCTGCAAGGCCACGTGGCCTTGGGCTCAGGGCTTTGGCGGCCTCCCGTCTGCAGAAGTCCCACTCCCTACTCAAGAGAAAATTCCCCACCCAGGGTAGGAAGAGAGAGGACGATGACGCCAAGGAGGCCTGGGAGGAAACACAGATACCCACCTGCAGGAGCCCCTGAGTCAGGTGTGGGAGGAGGGAGAGACCTGGCCCAGCAGAAGCCACAGTTTGTGCCACACTCCTCTGCCTCAGGCAGAGAGCAGCTGCAGGGTGGCAGCCAGCGCCTGGAGGAGGTGAGGGTGTGTGCTGGGCTGGCACCCAATAGCCTTCAGTCTTGGCTCCCATACAGCTTGACACTCCTTTCGGGGTATAACTGATGCCAACCACCCAGGGCCGCTGCCAGGAGTCCACTGTGTGCTCAGACCGTGCTGGGCCCGTTCGAAGCAGTGCCACAGGGCCACGGGCACAGAGCTCTGGCTGGGAGCCACTGCCAGTTTACAGTTTGCCCTCAGGTGTGTGGAGGCAAAGCCCTGCATATGTGCCCCAGAACTTAAAGTATAATAAAAGACCAGCTTTGCGCTCCTGGGGAGAGGGCATGTGACAGGTAACTTGCCCACAGTGGCTTATTGGTGGCTTCCTGGCTGTGATGACACTATGTTTGACATTTACTCATTATTGTTCTCCAGACCCCAGGTCTCAAGAAAAATAGAGATGACGGGGCAATGGATGCAGCAAACCACCACCATGGCACGCGTATACCTATGTAACAAACCTGCACGATCTGCACATGTACCCCAGAACTTAAAGTATAATAATTAATACCAAAAAAAGCACAGCACAGGAAATGTGTTGTTGGGAGAGCAGCAGCACACATGTGGAGGGCCAGCTTCTCATCTGGACTCAAACAGCTTTGCTATTTTCCTCCTTGCTCCAAGTCATCCATTGTGACCATTTTATATCAGCACGGACCCTTGCCAAGACTGAAGTAACTGTTAATGAGTTAGGAATCTTTCTATTCATGCGTTGATTTAGTATTTCATTCCACAGACATTTAGTGAGTGCCATTGTGTGTCATCCATTGTGACATGTTGGGAACACACTGATGAATAAAACAAGGCCCCTGTCCTGGGTGAGCCGACAGGCCACACCCCACACGTCAGCTGACATCTTAGAGAGGTCACTAGCTACATCCAAACCTGACGACTGGTTTGGAAGAAAGATTTTTTTTTTTTTTTCTGAGACTGGGTTTTGCTCTTGTTGCCCAAGCTGAAGTGCAATGGTACAATCTCGGCTCACTGCAACCGCTGCCTCCCAGGTTCAAGCAATTCTCCTGCCTCAGCCTCCCAAGTAGCTGGAATTACAGGCGTGTGCCACCACACCCAGTTAATTTTGTATTTTTAGTAGACGTGGAGTTTCTCCATGTTGGTCAGACCGGTCTTGTACTCCTGACCTTAGGTGATCTGCCCGCCTCAACCTCCCAAAGTGCTGGGATTACAGGCATGAACCACCGTGCCTGGTCAGAATAAAGATTTTAAAATCTGGCTGGGCGTGGTGGCTCACGCCTGTAATCCCAGCACTTTGGGAGGCTGAGGTGGGCGGATCATGAGGTCAAGAGATCGAGACCATCCTGGCCAACATGGTGAAACCCTGTCTCTACTAAAAATACAAAAATTAGCTGGGCACGGTGGCATGCATCTGTAGTCCCAGCTACTTGGGAGGTTGAGGCAGGAGAATTGCTTGAACCCGGGAGGCGGAGGTTGCAGTAAGCCGAGATCACACCACTGCACTCCAGCCTGGCGCCTGGCAATGGAGCAAGTCTCTGTCTGAAAAAAAAAAAAAAAAAAAAAAGATTTAAAAATCTTCAGAAAATGAGAACTCCTCCAAATAAGATTGTAATTGTTCTCATATATTTAAAAATTTTTATATTTTAAATGTAATAGTCATATGGTTCAAATATAAAAATGACATCAATGGCTCAGTGAGAAGTTTTCTTCCTAACTTTTCCCTAACAGTTCCCAGTTTCTGATATAAAAAAATGTAATATCCTTGTAGGATTTATTTATGTAAATACATGTTCTTAGTTTTCCTCTTCATTATTCCAAAGGTCATTTACTGCAAGCACAGTTTCTCTTGCTCATACATCCTGGGGATCGTCCCATATCCATACAGAGAAGGTTTCCCATTTTTTTCTTAGTCACAAAGTGTTCCTTGTTCTAAACCAGCCTTCTGTTATAGTACTGAGTGGCTGGTCCCCAGTCTTTTGCTCTCAGACTGTGCCGTGTATGTCCTTTCAGACGTGGGCTGGTACATCTGTAGAATGGGTTCAAGGGTCCGTAGCTGAGAGAGAGATTGTAAATTGTCCTCCATAGAGGTTGCACTGCTTTCATCCCCACCAACAATGTATGAAAAGGCCTGTTTCCTGTTTTCCCTATCAGGCTGATATTTATTTGTTTGTTTGAACCAAGGTTTCACTCTGTCACCCAGGCTGAAGTGCAATGGCATGATCACGGCTCACTGCAGCGGCAAACTCCTGGGCTCAAGTGATCCTCCTGCCGCAGCCTCCTGAGTAGCTGAGACTACCACCACACCTGACTCATTCTTCGCTTTTTGTAGAAACAGTGTCTCGCTATGTTGCCCTGGGGTTGGGGGGAATCTCTAACTTCTGGCCTCAAGCAATCCTCCTACCTCCACCTCCCAAAGTGTTGGGATAAGCTAATAAAGAGAAAGGAAAGAGGCAATATGAGACCTCTAAAGAAGTGACGTAGGAAGAAGGTGAAGTCCAGACAGAAGCCTGGAGCATGCAGAGCAGTAGCCACTGCCTGCAGCTTTGCTTACGAGGCTGCATAGAGGGCTGGGGACTGTGTATCTTCAGGCCACGATGTTTTAATTGTGTTTGGAGTGATAAGCCTTACAGCTGATAAATGGGGTTTTCTCTCCTGGGGGAGCACAAGACTCTAGGACGATAATCTATGAGGAGAGCCTGAGGGAAGAGAGCTTAGCTGGTGTATGAGGCTGTGTCTTAGTCCCGTCAGGCTGCCATAGCAGAATACCATAGACCGTGTGGCTTAGAAACAACAGAAATGTGTTTCTCATAGTTCTGGAGGGTGGGAAGTCCAAGATTGAGGTGCCGTCAGATTCTGTGTCTGGTGAGAGCCTGTTTCCTGGCTCACAGAAGGCGTCTCGCACTGTCCTCACCTGGTGGAAGGGTGTCACTGGGAACTGAGTGTCTTCAGTGTTATTAGTGCTTCTTTTGTAAGGGCACTAATTGCCCTTGTGAGGGCTCCGCCCCCATGACCTAACCACCTCCCAACAGCATCACCTCGGGGATGAAGATTTCAGCATGTGAACTGTGGAGGACACAAACACTCAGAACATAGCAGGTAGCCCGTAATAGTGCATGGCAAATACAGACGCATTTCCAGTAGTCAGGGGAAGAGACCGAGGGAGATGCAGAGGACGGTGGAGAGGAGGAAAGTCCTCTCTGAGGAGGCAAGGTTTGGGCAGAAGCCATTTCACACATCTGGGAAGAAAAGTTCCAGCAAAGCAATGAGCTAGGGTCAAGGTCCTGAGGGGAAGGCGAGGAGAGGGGCCTGCTCAAGACACTCAGTGACCTTGAAGGAAATGGGACGGGGATGGCAGTCCTCAGCAAAGCTGGGAGCCCGGGCGATGCTGGACCATGGAGAACCTGGAAGGCCACGGCAGGGAGTTTGGGGTTTATCTTAAGAATAATGTGAAAAATAAACTGGTCAGAAAAACCACATACTGCATTTTCCCATTTCTATGAAATATCCAAAATAGACAAACCCAGAGAGACAGAAAGCAGATTCGTGGTTGGCTGGGGCCGGGGAGATTGGGAGGAAATGTGGAGTGACTAATAACGGGCGCTGGTTTCTTTTGAAGGATGATGAAAATGTTCTAAAATTGATTGTGGTGATGTTTGCACAATCCTGCAAATATACTTAAAAAAAAAAAAACCATTGAATTGTATACTTTCAGTGGGTGAAAAAACTGATTGATTGATTGATTTAGAGACAGGATCTTGTTCTGTTGCCCAGGCTGGAGCGCAGTGATGTGACACAATCACAGCTCACTGCAGACGCAACCTCTCAGGCTCCTCCTACCTCAGCTTCCTAAGTAACTGGGACGACAGGTGCATGCACTGCCATGCCCAGCTAATTTTTAAGGTTTTTTTCATAGAGACGGGGGCCGGGGTGGGGGGCGGTCTCACTACATTGCCCAAGCTAACCTCAAACTCCTGGTCTCAAGTGATCTTCCTGCCTTGGTCCCTAAAAGTGCTAGGATTATAGCCATGAGTCACTTTGCCCAGCCTTGTTATTTTTTAAAAAAAGATTTTTTAAAATAAAAATATATAAAGGATAATAGCAAGCTGTTAGAGGGCGATTTACTCAGCAGTAGCATTGTAACTCAGGCTGTTGTGGGAGAACAAATGGTAGGGAGGGGAGAGTGGGGGCAGGAGATGGTCGGGAGACTAGCGCAGTGGGCTAGGCAAGGGGCAGCAGTGACTTGACCTAGGTCAGTCACTTTGTGATGAGGATTAATGAGAAGCCCAGTCTGTGGCATTTTCTGAAGCTAGAGTTTGATAATGAATTGGATGGGAGGGGTGGGAGAGAGAAATGAATCCCACCCATTCAGCTGCAGTGAAAAGATTGGAAGAAGAGCTGGACAAGGGGAGGGACGGGGCATATGAGCTCCCTTTTGGACATGACAGGCCTCCGAGGTGTCCACTAGGCAGAGGGGATGTCAGGGCAGGACCACCACCATGTAGATAGTCACTGCTAAGAGCCAGGCACTCCTCCAAACACATACATTAAGCCATGAGTCTTCTCAGTAACCTATGAGGTGAGAACTATCGTTACCACTGTCCATACAAGGCATATCCTATGTACCACTTCAAACACCCACGGCCTCACCTCTTGCTCCAGCCATTGCTCCAGTGACCAGTTTTGCACAGGTCTTGATCAGCGTTGTGTAAATGCAGCCTGACAAGGCCTCTCCACGTGCCTCTCACCTGATATTGTGATGAGGGATACCCATGGGACCTGCTTGGCATTGACACATGAGCCACCCAGAAGTGCAGGGGAGCTAACATTCCATGGGATGACACAACAGGAGCCGAGAGATAACTGTCCCCCTTCTTCCAGCGGCTTCTGAAGCACATTTCACAAAGCTTCACAGAAAGACTGAGTGGCGTTCACTCAGAGATGTTAACACACACTCGAATTGACTCCCCTCTTTCTCTGTTTCATATCTCCTCCCCCACACCCCTGCTCCCTGGGATCATGTTCCCAAATAAACTATTCATGCTTAAGCCTTTGTCTCAGGCTCCATGTAAGAGCCGATCTTACGTGGAGAATTTAACAGCAGCAACATCACACTAGGGCCACACTCACCAGGCCCAGAGCAGCGGTTCACACCCCGGCAAGCTTCTCTACTCTCTTCCGCGTTGCCTCTCAAAGATCCCAACCTCTAGAAGACATTTAAAGGCACATGCCTAAATGGAATCTAACCATCTAACTGGGAGAGACTGTAAACAAGAAAAAAGTCCCCACCCCACACTCATATTTAAAGATGAACAAGACGAGGAGACAACGAAGGAGCTGAAGAAAAAGCTGCCACCCGGGTAGGAGGAAACCAGGCCAGTGTGGAGTCCGGGACTCCAAGAAAAAGCAGCATTGCAGAGAAGTGAGTGCTCTACTGTGCAAACGCTGCTGAGAAATTGATGAGGTGAGTACAGGTGACAGACCTCTTGGATGCACCGACAGGAGGTCACTGGTGACTTGGAAAAGGGCAGTTTCAATGGAGTGGCAGAGACAAAAACTTGGTTGGAGCAGGCTAAGAGGGAGGTGAGGATTCAGAGAGGCAGCCAGCAGGGACAACCAGTTCAAGGAGGAGTGCGGAAAAGGGAGGAGGAAGTGGAGCAGAAGCTGAAGAGGGTGTGGGGTCAAGGAAGCATTTGTTTTGAAATGAGAGAAACCATAGCACGTTTATGTGCTGAAGGGAATGGTCTGGTAGAGAGAGGGAGTTGGATAGTGCAGGAGGGTGAAAGATGATTTCAGGCAAAGTCTTGAGTAAGTGAAGGGATATGGTATACAAAATGAAGGGATTAGCCAGGGATGCAAGAGGAGACCATCCATCCATCCATCCATCCATCCATAAATCCATCTGTCTGTCCATTCATCTGTCCACCCATCCACCCATCCATCCATCCATCCATCCATCCATCCATCCATTCATCCGTCTGTCCGTTCATCTGTCCATCCATCCACCCATCCATCCATCCACCCATCCATCCATCCGTCCATCCATCCATCCACCCATCCATCTGTCCATCCATCCATCCATCCACCCATCCATCCATCCATCCATCTGTCCATCCATCCCTTCATCCATCTGTCCATCCATCCATCCGTCCATCCATCCATCTATCCATCATCCATTCATCCATTCGTCCATCTATCCATCTATCCATCTGTCCATCTGTCCATCTGTCCATCCATTCATCCATCCATCCATCTGTCCATCCGTCCATCCATCCATCTGTCCATCTGTCCATCCACCCATCTGTCTGTGTGTCCATCCATCCATCCGTCTGTCCATGCATCCGTTCATCTGTCTGTCCATCATCCATCCATCCATCCACTTATCCATGCATGCATCCATTATGAGAAAAGAAGGCAGCAGTGGGCATAGATGCAGGCATCTTGGGAGCTCTGATAGTGAGAAGGCAGTTACATTCCAGCTGATGACATTTAGTTTCTCAGCAAAGTAAGAAGCAAGATCTTTAACAGCGAGAAACTAAGGGAAGGTGTTGAGGGTTGGAGAAGATGTGGAATGCTCATCTGGGGAGTGGGGGCCTGAATTTAGTAGAGAAATATAGTAAGATTACTGGGCAAACTGAGCACCCACTTGAAGTTTGTGGTCAGAAGAGTCAAGTGCAGCTACTCAGCATGGCTGTGAGTTTTCCCAGCAATGTTCAGCTACTCAGTGCAGGTGCAGGGTGTTGGGTTTAAGCAGAGTAGAGGCTGTGTCAGGAGATTCCAACTGAAGGGAAAGGAGCGAGAGGAGAGGGCTTCTACAAAAGGGTGATTCTTGTCAGGGCCCACAGAGTCGAGCTGGAGAAGGGGGTTGAAGGCAGTGAAAGAGGACAAGTTCAAAGGCAGGGAGGTACCAAAGGCGACACAACAGTGAATGGAGATAATAGAGTAAATGAGTTGAGGACCCAGGAAGGGGTGGGCAGAGAGCAGGGGGTTCAGAAGTGCTGAGGCATAAGCCATGGCCATGGAAGTGGGAGGCAGAGGTAGCAGAGTGAGAGGTGAAGAGTGAGGAGGCCGGAGACCAAGAGTGGGGGGTGCTGGGTAGACATCTACATGGATGACCTTCCTTGTCCACCATCTCTTAAACAGCTCCCCCTCCTACCACTACCCCTTCATCTGCCTTTCCTTTCATAGCTCCTCTGCCTAACATTATATTACATAGGGCTGGCTCATTGGTTAACTATCCTTGCTGCCATCAGAATGTAAACCTCTGAGGGCAGGGACATTTTCTTTCTGGTCCACACTTATAAACTCTATTCTAAGAACAGTACCTGGCATACATTATGTGCTCGGAAACATCTGCTGGACAAAAGAATGGATGAATGTTAAGGTTTAGGAAAAGCAGAGAGGAGTGGTGGTGGAGAGGAAGACCGTGAGCCAGGTACTAACATCTGCAAATGAGCAGGAGTGGGCTAGAGCATGGTAAATACTAGAAGGGATGGTGGTTGGGCTGCTGTCATGGCATAGCCATAAAGGAGATGAAGACTTAGTGGGAGGAGGAAGCGGAAGAAACCTAGAGGTGGCCATGAAAGCAAGGATGACAACTTGCCGCCTCCAGCCACACTGGTGTCAGGGATATGGAGGAAGAAAAAAAGAGCCAAGACAGGAGGTGGCAGCAAGGAAGCTGTGTGTGGGGGTCAGGCAGGTTTCCAGCAGGACAGGACGGTGACAGGAAGTTCAAAGGGAAGGGTGAGTGTATGGGGAGATTTTGCTGATGACAAACCATAAGTTCCCAAGAGAAGAGTGAAAGGATCCCGGAGATTGGGTCAGATTAGGGGAATAGAGCTATATGGGGGTGAAAGTCTTGGGGGCAAAGGATGACCAAGAGTCTCAGGCTTCTGGGGGTGACTGGGGACACAAGGCCGCAGGGCATGATGGGACTATCCTGAAGGTCTCTCTCAGGCAGGTAGGTACCCCTGCTTGTGCCAGCTCCTCCTCTAGCCAGGGCCCGGGGGCCGTGGACCCCAGTGAGGCAGTGATAATGGTGTTGGAGGGGGCTTGTCAGACACCAAGTGTCCGGGGTGGGAGGAGAGCAGCTCTGGGTACTGGAAGGAAAGTCCAGCAGGCACTCCAGAGACTAGATTGTCATCCCAATCTCTCCTACAAACCATGTGTAACATTGGCAAAATGGGCATGATTTCCCTTATTTATCACATGGAGAGGAGAGGAGACCTGTCTTAGCTCCGCAAACCCTGGCCTCTGTCTTCTTTCTGTGACTTCTAGCTCCTATCTCCTCAGCCCTCTCAACTTGTAGCTAAGCCTGGCTTTATATTAATCACCCTCCTGCTGTCAGCATAGCTGAGAGGCATAGCCAAGGCCTGCCCTCTTCCTCCTCCTTGGCTCCAGAATGATCCTTGCACTGTCCCATGCCACTCTGATCCTGAGCAGCCAAGGGGACGGCTGACACTTCTTTGGGCATGGAAATGAACATCAGCCATGCGTAGGGAGAGGAACCTGCCCACAGAGAGGGCAGACTCCATCAGGGCTAAGTGACAAAGCCACAGACTGACATGAAGAGGCTTCCCAGGCCCTCTGGAAGGGAGTGAAGCCAGCAGCCTGGCTCCTGGGATGGGCTTCCATGGGACTGGAAGTGGGCCCAGGGAGCCAGCCAGAAGGAGGCTGTGCCCAGAGGCTTGATTTGTAGCCCGGGACTAGGATACAGGGAGCCAGGTTCTCATCCAGGCTTCACCCACAGCAAGTGCGTGACTCTTCCTGGCCCTCTAGGTGGGGATTATAATAACTACCTTTCTTACTCCAGTTGCTGGAGGCCAATATTCACTGAGCATTCATCACAAGTCAGGCATTAAGTCATCCTCACAATGGCCCTAGAAATTAGCCTCTACTATTTCACCCCTAGGGAGAAGGTGAGAGACACATAGAACACCAAGTCACTCACCTAACACTCCATAGTTTGTAAGTGGCAGGGCCAGGATCTTAGCTTTAAACCACACATTAGAGATTTATTATCATTTAGGTTCCTCAACAACCTATGATCCAGGTATTACCAACTACAAACAATTACTATCTACAAAATGTACCATTTACAAACATGGCAATGGCTCAGAAGTGTTCAGTTATTTGCCCAGGGTCACTTGGCTGACCGTAGCAGAATCAGGATTTGAACCCAGACCCGACTTCAGAGCCAATCCTCTTCTCATTAGGTTGCACACCCAGCATCAGCACAGGGACAGTTCCTCAGACTGGCTGCCCAAGGCCCCATCTGTGAAAGCAGGAGAGGAAATGGCAGCCTAACTCCAGGCAGGATCCGGGCTCAGCGAGGGGGTCTACAGGGCTGAAGAGGCAGCTGGCCAGAGATTCCACAGGAAGCATTTTGTTGACACGTTTTCATCACTCTGGAATTTGGGGAACAATATTTACCTCTTCTGAAATTCACCCAGAGGAAGTGGATTTTCTGACGCATATGAAGAGTGAGATCTGTCTATAGCTAAGTCTTCTTTAAGAACAGTACCAGCTGAGGGGCTGTTTACATTCCAGCTTCTTTTGAGAATCTCTGAAGATGATTAAGTCATTGTCAGCTGGTAAGGGTTGGCCTCACCACTTCTCATGTTGAATCATTAAGGCATGAATCCTTCAATGAATCCTTTTTGGGTATCATTTAGTGAGGAAGGAAGTGGGGACAAAGCTACGTAAGGCACTACTTGCCAGAAGTCTCGGGGTGGGAAGGAGGAGCGTGCAGAGTTCTAGAGCCTTTCTTCACCTGGGGATGTGCACTGACGATGCACATACTGGGCTGTGAAGGCCCAAATTTAGGACAGGGAGTTAGAACCACCCACATTGAAAGTCTAAGGGCCCGTTTCATCTTGCAGCCCCACCACGCTCCCACCAATAACACAAATACTATAGTACAAATACTATGCTCAGTGAATGTTAATCAGCCTCATAAATGGTTCAGGGAAGCTTTGAGGAGGAAAAAGGTGGAGTTTCACCTGGGCCTTGAAGGGAATTTAGGAGGCGCAGAGGTGGGAAAAGGAACAAGGCTAAGAAAACAGCATGAGCAGGGCACGTGGTACATGGGGGGAGGGTGTCATGGGGGATGAGATCAGACAACTCCAGAGCCTGCAGTCCTTTACTCCAGGGACCTGGTGACCACGTGGTGATCTGCAGCTCCTGTTCTCTACACTTTGACTTCTCTTAGGCCCAGAACCACATCCTGCTCCACAAGCCTCATCCCTGGCAAGGAGTTGCACCTGCCCAGAGAGAAAACCTTCTCAAACTGGCACAAAAGCACTGGAGAGATGGGCAAGTCCCCCACTTGATGATCTGGCTCATCCATCTGCAGCTCAGACCATGCTAATAGCTCTGCAGTGATGGAAACTTTCTCCAGCTGTGCTGTCCTCTAGACTGGCACTAGCCACCTGTGGCTACTGAGCACTTCAAATGTGGCCGCAGAGACTGAGGATCTGTATGTTAAACTGTATTGCATCATAATTAATTTAATTTTAAACAACCACATGTGGCTGGTTTCTGTACTGGGCAGTGCAGTACATCTACCTGGCCATGGATGGTAAGCTCCATAAGAGGCCGATTGTGCCTGGTTTGCTTATAGGCTTATCCTCAGCACCTGCACCAGCCTAGAACATGATTGGCACGCTATTAATTAAAAGTTGCCAGGTAAATGAATTAGTGGATTCTCTTGTTTCCTCCACTATGCCACAACCTCCTTAAGAGCAGAGATGGTATCTTTAAAAAACAAAAAATTCTGGTCAAAAACATGTAAGATCTACTACCTTCACCATTGTTAAGTGTCCAATTCAGTAGTATTAACTATACTCACATTGTGATTCAACAAAAGAGCGTGTCTTTTTATATTCTTAGGACCTAGCACAGTGTCTGGCACATAATCTTTGTAAATATTGGCTGAAGAATTGCAGAGTACATGCCTTTGCAAAGGCCAGAACAGAGGTTCAGTGCCATCCATTACCACTGTCCCACACGTCCACGGGGGCTTCACAAACAACCTTGAATGAAAGCTCTTTGGTCTAGAGAAGCGGGTTACAAAGGTTTACAAGATAATCTATTAAGAGTAGCAAATACAGGCTGGGCGCAGTGGCTCACACCTGTAATCCCAGCACTTTGGGAGGCTGAGGCGGGTGGATCACTTGAGGTCAGGAGTTTGAGACCAGCCTGGTCAACATGATGAAACTCTGTCTCTAAAAAAAAAAAAAAAAAAAAAAAAGAGTCTTGCTCTGCTGCCCAGGATGGAGTCCAGTGGCATGATCACAGCTCACTGCAGCCTTGAACTCCTGGGCTCAGGTGATCCTCCCACCTTAGCCTCCCAGGTATCTGGGACCAACAGACACGTGATACCACACCCGGCTAATTTATTGTTTGTGGAGAGATGAGGTCTACATCTCTACAGGCTGTTGCACAGCCTGATCTTGAAATCAAGCGATCCTCTTGCCATGGCCTCCCGAAGTGTTGGTATTACAGGTGTGAACCACCGTGCCTGGCCAAGTTATTTTTCCATGTCATATGATTTTAGCACCTGCTTACAGGAACCTCTGGTAGAATAAGAACTCGATTTCTTCAGGATTAACTTGGATAAATCAGATAATAAAAAATGTGTCCTGGGCTTTGGTAGATCCAAGAGTCTGGGTATATAGTGGCGTGTGTGTAGTAGGTGGTGGAGGAAGATGGGAATGTGGAGAAAGAAGATGCTGAGAGAACTCTTTCCTACCTGCACCCTCCCTGCCCACTCCTGGTCAGTTCAATACCTGGGAACATAGTTATCTGTTGCTGTGTAGCAAATGACCACACATGTAGCTTATTAGTTTACAGGTCTGTAGGTTAGGAGTTGGGCACAGAGTGGCTGGGTTCTTGCTGAAGGCATCGCAAGGCCAGAATCCAGGTATTGGCTCACATATGTCTCATCTGGGCCTCATGATCCTCTTCCAAGCTCACTGTTTGTTAGCAGAATCCATTTCTTTATGGCTATAGAACTAAGGTTTCCATCTGCCTCTCTTCACTGGCAATTCACAACATGAATGTTTGCTTTTCTCCAGCCAGCTGGAATGTGTCTCACTGTATGCTGTTCGACTACCAGGTGGAGTAAACTCTCTGCATTTAAAGGACTCATGTGATTAGGCCACCAGATGATCTCCCTATTTTAAAATAGACTGATTAGTAACTTTAATTACCTCTGCAAAATCCTCTTGCCATATAAAATAACTGGCTGGACACAGTGGCTCATTCCTGTAATCCCAACACTTTGGGAAGACAAAGCAAAAGGATTGCTTGGGGCCAGGAGTTTGAGACTAGCCTGGGCAACATAGCAAGACTTCCTCTCTACAAAAAATAAACAGTTAGCTAATGGTGGTGGTACACACCTGTAGTCCTAGCTACTCAGGAGATAGAGGTGGGAGGATTGCTTGAGCCCAGGAGTCTGAGGCCGCAGTGAGCTGTGATCATGCCACTGCACTGCAGCCCTGGGTGACAGAGCTGGACCCTCCCTAAAAAAAAAAAAAAAAAAAAGTTACATAACCACAGGAGTAACACCCAGGGGTGGAGGCCATGTGCTTTCTTAGGAATCTGCCTGCCACAGACTGTCACTGCTATTTTCCGGCTCCCAGAATCTCTATTCTGTACAGTGAATGGAAAGATCTAGTCTCTGTAAATATTCAGCTAAAAAATAACTTCCTTTGCTCCTTACCTCCTCCATACTATTACTCATTGTATTCATTCCCTGTGACTGCTGTAACAAATTACCATGACTTCATAGCTTAAAAAATAAACAAAACAGAACTGTAAGGCTGGACATGGAAGCTTACCTTGGTAATCTCACCACTTTGGGAGGCCAGGGTGGGAGGCTCACTTGAGGCCGTGAGTTTAAAACCAGCCTGGCCAACACAGCTAGATGTTGTCTCCACACAAAACTTAAAAATTAGCCAGGCCTGGTGGCTAGCACCTGTAGACCTAGCTACTCAGGAGGCTGAGGCGGGAGGCTCTCTTGGGGCCAGGAGTTTGAAACCAGACTGGGAACAAAGCAAGACTCCCCACTCCCACCTACAAAAACAATTTAAAAACAAAACAAAACAGAAATGTATTCTCTAGGCTGGGTGAGGTGGCTCACGCCTTAATCCCAGTACTTTGGAAGGCCAAGGCTGGTGGATCACCCGAGGTCAGGGGTTTGAGACCAGTCTGACCAACATGGAAAAACCTGTCTCTACTAAAAATACAAAAAATTAGTCTGGCATGGAGGCACATGCCTGTAATCCCAGCCACTCGGGAGGCTGAGGCAGGAGAATCACTTGGACCTGGGAGGCGAAGGTTGTGGTAAACCGAGATTGTGCCATTACATTCCAGCCTGGGCAACAATCGCGAAACTATGTCACAAAAAAAAAAAAAAAAAAAAAAAAAAAAAAAATGTATTGTCTCACAGTTCTAGAGGCCTGAAGTCTGCAATCAAGGTATTGGCATGGCCACACCCCCTACAGCAACTCTATGGAAGTTCCCTGCCTCTTCCAGCTTCTGGTGGGGACAGGCATGTCTTGGCTTGTGTCTGTATCACTCCAATCTCTGCGTCTGTCTTTACATCACTTTCTCCTCTGTGTGGGTCTGTGCCCAAACTCCCTCTGTTTCTCCTATAAAGATACACGTGACTGCTTCAGGGCCCATCTTCATAATCCAGGATAAGCTCCTCTCAGGATCCTTGACTACGTCTCTTGCTGTGTAATGTGATATTGTTTGCCATACAAGGTAATATTTATGGGTTCTGGGGATTTGCACATGGACATATATTTTGGGTGCCAGTTTTTAACCTACCATACCTACTGGCCCTATTCCCCACTCCCATAATCTGGGTACCAGTATCCAATTGTCAGATGGCAGGTGTTTGTCACATCTTTCCCCGTTGCTCACTCCGGGACGCTGAAGAGGCTGTGTTTCTCTCATTGCCATAAAATAGAAATTAAAAATGTATTTGGTATCAAATGTGATGTCTGTACTCACTTATGCAACCACCAGTCTTGGCAATTCACAAAGACAGATCACCTTGGGTTCGAAAACACTCTCCTTTGGGAGAGCTTTGTGAACCTCTATCCTATCTCCTTCAGACCAGCTTTGAACCTGGAGAGCAAATGTCTGCATAGACCATGCAAGCAAGGTCTTCACCAGCTTCCTGGATAACACAGGGAGACTTGAGGACTGGATCCTGCTGTTTTGAGGGTTTGTTTGTTTGTTTGTTTTTTAAAACCAGAGCTAGCTACAGGTCTCCCTGGCTTTTTTTTTTTTTAATACTTTTTAAGCTAAAATATTTATTGTGGGCCAAGCACAGTGGCTCATGCCTGTAATCCCAGCACTTTGGGAGGCCAAGGCAGGCAGATCACTTGAGGTTAGGAGTTCGAGACCAGCCTGGCCAACATGGTGAAACACTCTCTACTAACACTCTCTGAAAAATACAAAAATTAATCAGGAGTGATGGTGCATGCCTGTAATCCCAGCTACTCAGGAGGCTGAGGCAGGAGAATCGCTTGAACCCAGAAGGCAGAGGCTGCAGTGAGCTGAGATCATGCCACTGCACTCCAGCCTGGGCGACAGAGCGAGACTCAATCTCAAAAAAAAAAAAATGTAAAAATTAATTAATGAAATATTTATTGTGGTTTAATGTAAAGGCTATTTCTTAAGAATAAAAATCCTCTAAAATTCAAATGATGCATACAGATTATTTTTCAACTCATTTCACAACATGTGATTTGTAAGTACTCTTAAAATGTGATAACTTCTAGTTAAATTTGGAATCTGATTATCCATATCTACCACCTGGAAAGTTTCTGTTTGAAGAATTCTTACAGAATAATGAGAAGAAATGCATCTACATTGATTAATCACCAGGTTCTACAAAAAGCAACAAACTCCCTATGTTGATCTTTGCAAGGAATTCTGGAAAATATGGGGTATTACATAAAATGAGGGAAGAATAATCTTTAGAAAGAATGTTTCCTCTCAGTTGCAACCGCCTGTTAGTTTACCTGACATGGGATCATTTTCAATGCTCAAGACATATTTATTTTTATGGCAGACTTAAAAATATTGTTTGAGAAACATGTCATATAAAAAGAATGTATATATTATATATGTGCAGTTTCAGATTAATAATAAAATGAACATAAGGCATTTTCTAAAAGAAAGTAGCAGTAAGCATAGAAAAGCTTCATATCACTGGGGTATGAAATTTGACATTCTGTTGTGGAAATGCGAACACACAAATTATCCTTGTTCGTGTTTTATTGCTGTAGCTCTGTATTTCCTCACATAAGGCTGTGCAAACATTTTGTCAGAAATGGTAGAGGAAAGAAAACCCATTGTTAACCACACCCGATAAGGTAATTCGGTTGCCGATAAAACAGCCTTTGCAGTTGGATGGTTATGTTGTTTTCTGTATTCAACAAGAGGCAAACATAACATATTAAGGATGGTTATAAAGAAGCAAAGTAGAAGTTAAAAAAGCAATATGCCGTAATATTTTTACCTCCCTGGCGTCTTCCGTTTGAAGCCCATTGTGAAAATATCCGAGTGGCATAGCCCACTAATAATCTGGGACTTTCACACAGTCCATGAGCGATGGGTCTGTCACAGGTGAGACGAAGAGGGAGGCCACAGCTAGGATCTGGCTCAAATACAAATCAGATCCTGGTGCACTTCTGCCTGGAACCCAGGCTGTGTAGGGAAGCAATTAAGGGGACAAACTCAGGGCCAGACTGCCTGAGCTGGAAGCCTGAGCTTTCTGTTACTGATGCTATGTGAATGTGGGAGAGTTCTCCTCCTGTGCCTCAGTTTCTTCATCTGTAACAAGAAGAGAATAGTGATACCAGCCTGCCTTTATTGTGAGGATGAAACGAGGCAGCATATGTAAAACCCTGGAAGAACACTGGGCCACAGTATATGTGAGTTTGCGGGATCCCCAAATCCTTACCACACCTAAAAGACATGGCGTGTGCAAGCCCTGACTTCCTCTCCTCTCTTCTCATTGCACTCTGGCTTCACTGGCCTTCCTTCTTTACCTTGAACTTGTCAAGTTTGTCCCTGTTCCTCCAACCTGCAATGCTCCTCCAGGCCCTTCAGTCTTCAGTTCAGAGTCACCTCCTCTTTACCCAGCTATCAACCAAACGCTGTTCCCTCCTTCCACCTCCAGCAGCTCAGCAACCTCACTCAGTGTTACTTCCTTCACTGTGCTTATCACTGTTTGAAGTTTTTGTATTTATTTATCTACTTATTAACTGTGTGTCTCCCCAGCAGGTGACCAACTTGTCCCAATTTGCCCAAAACTTTTCCGGTTTTAGCTCCCATGTGCTGGGACTCCCTGCAGTTCCAGGCAAACTGGGACAGTTCTGGTGTAAGTTGTCTGAAGTCAGAGATTTGCCTTATTCACCTCTGTCTCTGGTGCCTAAACAAGACCTCACACATAGTAACGCCTCGGTACGTATTTATGGAATACGTGAGTGAATAACTAAGCAGCTGGATGAAAATGGAGACATAGCTGAGGAGTCTCACGGTAGAACTACAGTCGTCCCATTTGTAATAAGAGACACCTGGTAGTTCTGCTTTCATCATTTGCAACACATCACAATGCTCTAACTCCTAAGACTGGCCGCCTGCTTACTGCCACACTCATTGACGTTTATATTTCTGTCTCCATAGTTACTGAGATGCCTCAGAGGCCAGCAGCTGTGTTGCATCCCAAGATGACTACGCACAAGTGTCTGGAGACCTGGGGTGATCAAGCCCAGGTGGACGTTTTGGAGGCTGATGCTGCTGCACATGTCATTCCCTCACGGACCAAATGCCTAGAGCCAGCTTATCACAGAGTCAAAGTTAGCTTGTCGGAACTCTGAGCTCTTCTTCAGCCTGCAAGCTGTGGACACAGAAAGGACTACAAGGAATTCTAAACAAGAGCAAGAGAGGTTGGAAGGAGCTGCCGTGTCGGGAAGGAAACAGAGACTACCAGGTATTTTGAAATAAGTGGGGGAAGAAAATGCAAAACCAGATTTCTCTTTCTCTGTGATGATAAAGAAGTGCTATAGCATCTGGCTTTCTTGTTAAAGGAAACATACACATAGAGGTGTAAAGGAAGTGTGGGATTCATCCTATACCTAAGGAAACTGTGTGTGATCTCGTGAACACATTATAGGCAAGTGTCTCTCTTGTGTGATAGTCAAAGTTGCGTCTAACTTTCTCCATTTATTAAGTGGGGATGGTAATTTTTACCCTGACTTACTTATGAAGATGTAACACTATTATATGGTAATCAGCTTGATCCTATGGGTTGAATGAAGTAAACTGCTCCCTCTCAGGGGATGTGTTAAGTGGGTCGAGTCATTGCAGTTGAGTGAGTAAATCAATTTCAGTTGACAGGTTGGTTTCCGCTGCTCTGAAAGTTTTTGCAACAGGGGGCATTTGCTTTCTCTTTATCCGCAGAGACTGCTGGCGCTCAGAGCTGTTTGAGGTCTTCTAAAGAAACAGCCTAAGGAATTACTATGGTAACTTAACGTTGATATGCATAAGATTAATCATTTAAGCCACCAGGGTAACATATTTTAGAATCTGGCCTTGTAAAGGAGAGCGGACAGTGCGTTGAGTTGTGCGCTGTGGGATGGCGGTCCCTCAGCATCTTGGGACTTTGTTGGGAACCCAAAACAAAGTCTGTTTTCTCCTCCAGGGAAGTGCTTCTGGGGCTCACCTTCTCGTCTCACACTAAAACCTGACATCTCTCTCCCTACAAGCCCTATTCTTTGGGGTGACTCTCACTCTACAACTTTGCTTGTCCTGGTGCCTACACTTTCCTGGCCTCCCACAGGCCGTCACTGAAGCCCTGGATGGTCCAGCTCAAATGCCGCCTCCTCCATTAGGCATCCCCAGGCCTCTCCTGCCAAGCAGTATCTCTCCAAATCTCTCCTCCAACTGCGGCTACTTGCATGCTATGCCTTTATCTGTCTCTTCTCACATAATAGCAATTTGTAGATCTCCTTTCCTTCTAAACAGCAAGCTTCCTGAAGCTAGATCCTGTGCATTATTAATTATTGTATTCCCCTGGAGCCTCACTCAGTAAGATGAGCGCAGTATGGGGCTCAATAATTATTCACCGAATTGAATCCAAGTGTGAGAGTCTATGAAATCTATAAGCAACACCTGAGTGAGAGCCTGGGTCAGGAGAAAACGGAGTACTGTCAGTGGTCAGAGGCAGAATTAGTCAACCTTGGTCCTCAGATGAGCGAGGGGTGGTTTATGCCAAAGCTGTTCTGCACCAATGACCACATTGTGCCTGTTTGGTTTTCATGGTGTCATTTATCTAGAAGTGCAGGATTTTAGCTGGTCATCATCCCTTTCAGGAACCTAACAATGTACCAATCTCAGAATTTGGAGGACCAAATACCTCTAAATGCTTGTGTAGGGTGAGGATTGACTGAAAGTTTAATTGGTATGAAATTAGGCATCCAGATTCCTTCTTCCATATTTTTGACAATTATGAATAAATATATATATATATATGTATATATACACACCAATACATATTTATATTATAAATCTACTTAGGAGAGCTTGGTATCCAAGTCCTGGGGAAGTGTCCACATGCAGAGTCTTCATAGGTTCTATTTGAAGTCAAGGGGAATGAAATCAGACATGAAAGTAAATCAAGAGCCATGGAGATTTGTTTGATCACAAGAAATTGCATGGAGGAAAAGTCTCCTATCTCCATGGAAAAATTTACACCCTTCTCCAGCCAGCTGTGTGAGTGGAGGAGAGATGGGGAAATTTGTAATAATTTGCAAGTTTGCCCAGAGGATGAGTTATGTCATTTTTCCTGCAACAATCTGTGCTGCTGGCTGACAGCGTGGAATTTCCTCCTGGATTGAGTTGGCGACTACTCATGAAAATGGCCAATTAGGCTGTGCAAAGCCAAAAACAGTGGCTTGCCGGAATCTGTCAGAGATGAGGCAAAGGATAGACTGAGTTCCCACATCGCGGCTGTGTGGGCGTTCTGACCTCTTGTGGTGTTTGGTTTATTCAGATTTCATCCAGCCCCTTGGTTTCACTGGCCACTGGCGAGCAGGCCTGACCTCCTGACAAGCAATTCTTAGACAGTCACTTCCCCAGCCCAGGGCTACAGCCCTTCTCTTCCCCACCCCCGCAGAACATTTCCCTTGCAGGCATCTGGGAGACAGATGGCGCAGTAGCCCAGGGAAACACTTCCTGGATCCAAGCTAAAAGGATGTCGGTTTCAGATTGTTTGGAAGGATACTCGCTATAGAGCTACAGGATGATGAAGGCAGGTAAGTCAGAGCCTCCCTGATGGATCTTCGATTTTAGAATGGTTGAATAATAAAGCTGAAAGGAACTTCCCCCAACCACCAGCCCATTCTTAATATTTCAGGCAGGTTTTCTCTGACTCAGTCCCTCTATGAGAAGCTACCTGAGAGACCTAAATTAAGCCTGCCCTATAAATACACTTACTGCCTAGTGCAGAGTGGAGTAAATGACTTCTTGTTTTAATGTCTCCTCTTTTCTTAGCCAGGTCCACTTTTATACACAAGTGCTTTCTGCATAGTTTGACTCTTGCAAATCTGCCAGAATGAGGTTGCCAGATAAAAAACAGTATGCCCCATGAAATGTGTCATGCAAGGAAACAATCATTTTTGAAGTACTTCCCAAATATTACATGAGACATACTTATGCTAAGAAATCATTTGATGTTTATCTAAAATGTACATTGATCTCTGTATTTTTATTTGCTAAATCTGGCAATTCGAGCCAGGTAGATGCTGGGCCTTTTTATTATTCCCCATCAGCAGTCATCTGTTAATTTATCTTGATGGCAGGAGTTTCTGTGACACGGTATATCAGCTACTTCCACAAAAGTGCTGTGTAACCAACCACCCCAAACCTCAGTGCCTTAAAAGAATAATTATTTATTCTTGGGGATTTGTGGGTCAGCTGGAAGTTGGCTGCCAATAGAGGCTGGTTCAGCTGGGTCATCTCTGCTCTGTCTCCCTTCCTCTTCTGAGACCTGTCGTGCAGTGGAGGCAGATCCAATGCACAAGCACTTTTCAAGCCTTTGGTGACATCACACAAGCTAACATTCCATTAGTCCAACCAAGTCACAGGGTCAAATGCAAAATCAGGACACAAAAGTGTCAAGGGTGGGATACAGGAGGGGTAGAGGATGGAACCAAATAATCTCTCACACTGTGAAAGACACAGTGGAAAGCCAGACAAGCCTAGGGTCGGTCTCATCCCACTTTGCCATCAACCAGATATAAGACCTTTGAAAAGTCACATCATCTCTCTGAACCACTGTTTCCTTACCCAGAAAATAGGGCTGTGGTGAGGGTTACAGTTAATAGATGTATTTATAATTGAGCTTCCTCCTCAAAGGGCTGAGACCTCTCCTTCCTCTACCTTCCCAAGGCCCCCACCTGCACTGCAGCTCTAAGGGCTTAAAAGTTCTGGGGTGTGCTGGGTCCTTCAAACACTGTTTGGCTACACAACCAACCTTCAAAAAATAGATTATCTATGGCCATAGTCTCTAGCAACCAAGGAGGATTTCTAAATGGTGAAAGGTCACCTCTGACTTCTGACTAAATGTGGCAGATTGAACATGCACATAAACTCTGCCCTCTTCTCACACCCTACTAAAATGATGGCAAATTTGAAGCAGTGATATAAACCCATGAGGATAAAGAGAATGAGAAGAGTTGGCAGCAGATGAGCAGTGTTAATAAAACTGTGGAAAAGCAAAAAAAACGTGGAAAAATGATAGCTGACTTAGCAGAAACGAGAAACTGAAACCTGCTTCCTATGAATTGGGGACAGATTTGCTCAGCAGAACTAGAAAATCTCAGAGTTTGAAGTACCAAATACCTCTAAATGCTAGTGTAGGGTGAAGGCTAAAACCAGGATTAATTGAAAGTTTAATTGATATGAAATTAGACATCCAGATTTCCTCTTCCATATTTTTGACAATTATGAATAAATCTATAAACATCTACATGCAGATTTTTGTGTGGTATGGTTTCAACTCCTTTGGGTAAATATCAAGGCATACAATTGATAGATCATATGGTAAAAGTGTGTTTAACTTTGTAAGAAACTGCCAAACTGTCTTCCAAAATGGCTGCAACATTTTGCACTCCCACCAGCAATGAAAGGTAGTTCCTGTTGTTCCACATCCTTGTCAACATTTGATGTTGTCAGAGTTTTGGATTTTGGCCGTTCTAATAGATGTGTAATACTATCTCATTGGGTTTCTTTGTTTGTTTGTTCTTTGAGACAGTTTCTCACTCTGTCACACAGGCTGGAGTGCAGTGGCACAATCACAGCTCATTGCAGCCTCGACCCTGGGCTCAGATGATCCTCCCAGCTCAGCCTCCCAAGTAGCTGGCACTACAGGCATGTGCTACCATGCCTGGCTAATTTTTTTGTAGAGATAGGGTTTCACCACGTTGTCCAGACTGGTCTTGAACTCCTAGGCTCAAGTGATCTGCCCACCATGGCCTCCCAAAGTGCTGGGATTCCAGGCATGAGCCACTGCACCCACCCTTGTTGTTTTATGTTACAATTCCCTAATGACATATGATGTTGAATGTCATATGCTCATTTGCCATCTTAATATCCTTCTTGGTGATGTGTCTATTCAGGTCTTTCACCCATTTTTAAATTAGATTGTATGTTTTCTTATTGTTGGGTTATAAGGGTTCATTATAAATTTTGGTTAACATTCCTTTATCAAATATATCTTTTGTAAATATTTTCTCCCAGCCTGTGTCTTATCTCACCATTTTGACAGTGTTTTTCACAGAGCAGAAGTTTTTAACTTTAATGAAGTCCGTTGATCAATTCTGTCTCTCATGATCCATGCCTTTGATACTGTATCTAAAAAGTCATTGCCATATCCAAGGGGACCTAGATTTTCTCCTATGTTATCTTCTGAGAGTTTTACAGTTTTGCATTTTACATTTAGGTATACAATTCACTTAGAGTTAAATTTTGTGAAGGATGTAAGGTATGTGTCTAAATTCTCTCTTTTTTTTTTTGCACATGGATATCCAATTGTTCTAGCACCATTGTTGAAAGTACTATATTTGCTTCATTGTATTGCCTTTGGTTTTTGTCAAATGTCAGTTGACTATATAGGTCTATGTCTTGGCTCTCTCTTCTGTTCCATATATCTGTGTATTCTTTTGCCACTACCACACTGTCTTGATTACTACAATCTTACAGTAATTCTTTAAGTCAGGTAGTGTCAGTCCTCTGACTTTGTTCTTTTCATTCAATATTGTGTTGGTGATTCTGAATCTTTTGCTTCTCTATATAAATCTTGGAATCAGTTTTTCAATATCCACAAACTTACTTGCTGGGATTTGATTGGGATTGCACTGAATCTATAGATCAAGTTGGGAAGAACTGACATGTTGACAATGTTATGTCTTCCTCTCATGAACATAAAATATTTCTCCATTATTTACTTCCTCTTTATTATATCAGAGTGTTGTAGTTGTATTAGTTTGTTCTCACATTATTATAAAGAACTGCCCAACAGATCACCTGAGGTCAGGAGTTCAAGACCAGCCTGGCCAACATGGCAAAACCCTGTCTCTACTAATACAAAAAAATTAGCTGAGCATGGTGGCACGTGCCTGTAGTCCCAGCTACTTGGGAGGCTGAAGCAAGAGAATTGCTAGAACATGGGAGGTGGAGGTTGCAGTGATCTGAGATTATACCACTGCACTACAGCCTGTGCAACAGAGCAAGACTCCATCTCAAAAAAAGTTTAAAAAAAAAAAAAAAAGAGGGAACTGCCTGGGACTGAGTAACTTATGAAATAGTTTAATTGACTCACAGTTTGCGTGACTGGGGAGGCCTCAGGAAACTTACAATCATGGTGGAAGGTACCTCTTCAGAGGGCAGCAAGGGAGAGAACAGCAGCAGAGAAAAAGGGAAGGGGCCCTTATAAAACCATGAGCTCTCCTGAGAGCAGCATGAGGAAAACCACCTTCATGATTCAATCACCTCCGTATGGTTTCTCCCTCAACATGTGGGGATTACAATTCGAGATGAGATTTGGGTGGGGGACACAGAGCCAAACTCTGTCAGTAGTTTTCTGATAGATAGATCTTACATATTTTGTTAGATTCCTACCTAAGTTTTTAATTTTTTTAGTATACTAATGTAAATGGTACTGCATTTTTAATTTCAAAACCCCCTTTTTAGTAATTGGTATATAGGCTAACAATCAACTTCTATATTTATTAATCTTGTTTTCTACAACCTTCCTATAATCACTTGTTAGTGTCAGGAGTTTTTGGTTGATTCTTTCAGATTTTCTATATAGTTGATCATGTCAACAGTGAACAAAGGCATTTTATTTACTTTTTCCCAGTCAATATGCCTCGTATGTCCTTTTCTTGTCTTAATGCATTGGGTAGGACCTCCTGTAATGATGCTATAAGAGGTAGTGAGAGGCGACATCCTTGCTTTCTTCCGGATCTTCATGGGAAAGCTTCTATTTTTTCACCTTAATGGTGGGAAACTAGAAGCTGTAGCTGTACTATATTAGTTGCTGGGGTTTTTTGTAAATATTCTTTATCCAGTTAAGGAAATTCCCCTCTACTCCTTGTTTGCTAAGGTGTTATCACAGACAGATGTTAGATTTTATAAAATATATTTCTGCGTTGATTGTTACGATCATATGATTTTTCTTCTTCAGCCTGCTTGATTTTATTGATTTTTGAATGCTGAAACAGGCTTACATACCTAGAATAAATTCCACTTGGTTGTATTGTAAAATTTTTGTTATACATTGTTAGATTCAATTCGCTAGTATTTGCCAGGTGTGGTGGCTCATGCCTATAATCCTAGCAGTTGGGGCAGGAGGATTGCTTGAGCTCAGGAGTCCGAAACCAGCCTAAGGAGCATAGTGAGACCTCATCTCTACAATAAAAATAACATAAAATAAATAAAATCCATCTGCTAGTATTTTGTTGAGCATTTTTGCATCTATATTCACGAGAGATACTTGTCTGTATCTTTTTTACTTGTCTGTATTCTTTTTTCCTTATGTCTTTGTCTGGTTTTGGTATTAGAGTAATGCTATCCCCAATGAATGAGTTAGGAAGTATTTCCTCTGCTTCTATTTTCTGGAAGAGATTTTAGAGCATTGGTATAATTTCTTCTTAAACGTTTGGTAGAACTCACTTGTGAACCAATCTGGGAATGCTGTTTTCTATTTTGGAAGAGTATTATTGAATTAATTTCTTTACTAGATATATGCCTATTGTTTGTTTATTTATTTTAGAGACAGAGTCATACTCTGTTGCCAAGGCTGGAATGCAGTGGCACAATCACAGCTCACTGTAATCTCAAACTCCTGGGCTCAAGCAATCTTCCTGCCTCAACCTCCCAAGTAACTGGGACTATAGGTGCATGCCAACATGCTCAGCTAATTTTTATTTTTTTTTTTTTATGAGATGGGATCTTGCTGTGTTGCCCAGGCTGGTCTCAGGCTCTTGGTCTCAAGCAATCCTCCCACCTTGGCCTCCCAAAGCACTGGGAATACAGATATAAACCACCATGCCCAGCTAATAGATCCTATTTAAATTGTCTATTTCTTATTGCATGAGTTTTGGCAGGAGGTATCTTTAAGGAAATTAGTCATTTTCATCTAGCTTGTAAAATTTGTGGGCATGGAGTTGTTCATAGTATTCCTTTATTATCCCTTTAATATTCAAGAGATCTGTAGTGATGTCTTGTCTTCCATTTCTGATATTAGTCATTCATGTCATCTCTTTTTTTTTTTAGTCTGGCTAGAGGCTTATCAATGTTACTGATTTTTTTTTTTTGAAATGGAAATCTCACTCTGCCACCCAGGCTGGAGTGCAATGGCACAGTCTTGGCTCACTGCAACCTCTGCCTCCCAAGTTCAAGCAATTCTCCTGCCTCAGCCACCCAAGTAGCTGGGACTACAGGGGCATGCCACCACACCCAGCCAATTTTTGTATTTTTAGCAGACACGGGGTTTCACTATTTTGGCCAGGGTGGTCTCGGACTCGACCTCGTGATCTACATGCCTTGGCCTCTCAAAGTGCTGGAATTACAGGCGTGAGCCACCATGCCTGGCCTCGATCTTTTTTAAAAGACAGTTTCAGTTTCATTGATTTTCTCTGTTGGTTTCCTGTTTTCTATTTCACTGAAGTCTGCTCAAATTTTTATTAAGTCTTTTATTCTGCTTTCTTTGAATTTAAATTACTCTTTTTTTTCTAGTATCTTAAGGTAGAAGCTTATATTAGTGATTTTAGATCTTCCTCTTTTCTAATACATTCATTCAATGCTATATAAATTGCCCTTTAGGCACTGCTTTTGCCGTGACTCACGAATTTTAACAAGTTGAATTTTCATTTTCCAAATATTTTTAAATTTCTCTTGAGAGTTCTTCTCTGACCCATGTATTATTTAGAAGTGTGTATTTAACCTTCAAGTATTTGGGGGCATTTTGGGGTTTTTTTTTTGGTTATTGATCTCTAGTTTAATTCCATTGTGGCCTAATAGCATACATGGTTTCCTTCCTTCCTCCCTCCTCTTTAACTTTCTCTTTTCTTTCTTCTCCTTCCTTCTTTCCTTTCTTCCTTTTTTCTTTTCTTTTCTTTTCCTTCTTTCCTTCTCTCTCTCTTTCTTTCCTTCCTTCCTTCTTTCTCTCTCTCTCTCTCTCTCTTTCTCTCTTTCTTTCTTTTCTGGGTAGAGACAGGGTTTCACCATGTTGCCCAGGCTGGTCTCAAACTCCTGACCTCAAGTGATCTGCCTGCCTCAGCCTCCCAAATTTCTGGGATTACAGCTGTGAACCACCATGCCCAGCCTGATTTCTATGTTTTTAAATTGGTTAAAGTGTGTTTTATAGCCTAGAATATGGCCTATCTTGCATGTTCCATGTGAGCTTGAGAAGAATATGCAGTCTTCTGTTGTGGGATGAAGTAGTCTATAGATGTCAAGTATATCCAGTTGATGCATGATTCCATTGAGTTTAGATGTTTTAATTTTTTACAAAGAGAATATAATCCTATATTGCATGTATTATTTCTGCAAATTAACATTGCAACAAAACATGAACAATAGATAAAGTGTTTAAAAAGCAATAAAGGGCAAGAGCAGAAGACATTTGTGGGACACAGCCCTGTGATCATTGCCAAGAGCTCATCCACTCATTCTGCCAGCCTTGTCACTCCAGCTGCGGGTGTGGCAGCCATGGCAAGCCTAGGCCTCGGCCTCACTGTACTGACCACGGTCTGCAGAGAGGATATGCCAAGGAATGGGCTTGGGCTGGGAAGTGAGTAGTGGAACTGGTCCTGTGAAACACTCCCAAATGCAAGTGCAAACTGCTAGTGCTAGAAGACTGAAGTCCAGCCACGCCTAGTCAACTGTGATCATAGTAAGAGGCATGAAGTTTACATTCAGGATTTAGGCTTATTTATTTGATTAGCAGTTGAAAGCTTGGTCTTGTGTTCTTGGCTGGGCTGTAAGCATGTCAGCTCATAGAACAAATGAAACTACTTTCTCAGTCTTCTCTTAGGCAACTGTCATTGAATATATAGTGCTGCTTTGAGGCATTCCACTTGTCATACCACTCCCTTTCCCTTTTTTTTTTTTTTTTTAAGACGACGTTTCACCATATTGGTCAGGTTGGTCTCGAACTCCTGACCTCAAGTGATCCACCCGCCTCAGCCTCCCAAAGTGCTGGGATTACAGGCGTGAGCCACCGCGCCCAGCTTCACTCCCTCTTTCCTAATGGAGATAGGCCATAAAGAATCTCAAGCTCAAGAGAAAACGACATCAACCAAGAGATATCTCATACATGCATTTGGGAAGTTGAATGTAAATAAATTAATGTTAGTGCAAGTGGTTCTACCCAGCATTTCGTCAAAAATTATTTTCTTTGGCCAGGCACGGTGGCTCATGCCTGTAATCCCAGCATTTTGGGAGGCCAAGGTGGGTGGATAACCTGAGGTCAGCAGTTTGAGACCAGCCTGACCAACATGGAGAAACCCCATATCTACTAAAAATACAAAAATTAGCCAGGTGTGGTGGCACATGCCTGTAATCCCAGCTATTGGGGGGCTGAGGCAGGAAAATCGTTTGAACCCAGGAGGCAGAGGTTGCAGTGAGCCAAGATCGCGCCACTGCACTCCAACCTGGGCAACAAGAGCAAAAATCTCCATCTCAAAAACAAAATAAAACAAAAATATTATTTTCTTTTTTCCTTTCTTTAAGATAACCCTTATTCATACATTGGCCCATTAAATTAAAGGGTGAAGGCCAGGCACAGTGTGGTTCATGCCTGTAATCTCAGCACTTTGGTAGGCCAAGGCAGGCAGATCACCTGAGCGCAGGAGTTTTAGACTAGCCTGGACAACATGGTGAAACCTTATCTGTACAAAAAAAAAAAAAAAAAAAATTAGCTGGTAACGTGACATACACCTTGTACGTTCAGCTATTTTGGAGGCTGAGGTGCAAGAATCGCTTGAGCCTAGGAGGCCAGAGGTTGCAGTGAGCTGAGATCGCACCATTGCACTCCAGCCTGGGAGACAGAGTGAGACCCTGTCTCAAATATAAGAATAAAAATAAAGTGTGAGGTGCTGGGGAAGTCTGCAGCACTGTTTTCCAATTGTTAATATGTTCCATCGATTTTGCTAAGGGGATCAAAATAGTTTCTATGTGCTACACCTTACACACAGTGTACACATTACAGTGTGTAGGGCAATGATGACATTTGTTATACTAGTTGTATGACACTTCTCAGTGAACATATTTCTCTAATCACTTGTAAATCTCAGAACTGTTGACTTCTATATTCAGAAACAATGTATTAACTCTGAAAAATGTTCAGCTGTTTTCAGAGAAGAGTTCAATCTTATATGTAATTATTCTGGAGAAGAGCAACATTTCTTTGAAATGTTTGATATGGCGCTGCTCTGCCTATGGAGTAGCCATCCTTTGGTTTCTTTAGTTCCCTAATAAACATGTTTTCAAGAAAAAAAGAAAAGGAAAAGAAAAAAAAGGAGGGAAGGAGGGAGAGAGAGAGAAAAAGAAAGAAAGAAAAAGAGAAAGAAAGAAAGAAAAAGAAAGAGAAGGAAGGAGAAAAGAAAAGAAAATATTTGATATGGAAAATAGTTGTTTTGTGAGCCTGTAAATATATGTTAGAGAATATAATTTCCCTTTGAAAATCTTTTCTGAAGACTGGAAAATTAACTTGTGTAATGTCTCCATCCAACAAGTTATTAATTTATAGCCTTTCCAAGCGTGTTTGCCTGGATCTTGAAAGTAACTAGATAATTTTTATTTTTCCTCTCATGACTGTGACAAAGTCCCTATATGTGGCTACCAATGGCCAGAGGATGAACTTCGTATGTTTCTCAGAGTCCCTATGTGTATTTAGATCTACACAGAAAAATGAAAAGATTCCAAATTTTATTTCCATATAGTACCACAAAGCTTATTTTGGGTGAAACAGTGCTTTTTCTGGTGGTCCTCTTGTAAGCGCAAATATACCTGAGAGTGTGTAAGCAGATTGCTGTCCTATCAGTTTGCTTTCCTTAGTAATGTCCAAGATGATAAACAGACAGGGCCATGCTGCTTCATGGATTACTGTCAGTGAGCAAAGGAGAAAAGACAAACTTTGGCTTATGAAGGAACTGGGATTAGATTTGGCTGCATGAAACCAGAAAACCTAAGATAAGAATTACCAAAAAATAATAGAAGCTGGCTGGGCATGATGGCTTACACCTATAATCCCAGCACTTTGGGAGGCCAAGGTGGGCAGATCACCTGAGGTGGGGAGTTTGAGACCAGCCTGACCAACATGGAGAAACCCCATCTCTACAAAAACTACTAAATTAGCCAGGCGTGGTGGCACGTCTATAATCCTGGCTACTCGGGAGGCTGCGGCAGAAGAATCGCTTGAACCTGGGAGGCGGAGGTTGTGGTGAGCCCAGATCGTACCATTGCACTCCAGCCTGGGCAACAAAAGCGAAACTCAATTTCAAAATAATAATAATAATAATAATAATAATAATAATAATAGAAGCCTCTTTCTTCCTTCTCTAAAGAAAGTTTGGAGGCAGGCATTCAGAGTTGGTGAGACCTAGATTTCATCAATCTTTCTGCTGCTGCATACTAGCATATGGTTTCCACCCTTAAGGTTTCTTCATGGTCCAAAATGGGCTTCTGGAGTTACAGGTGAGAAGAAGGAACGTAAAGATAACAAGAGGCCCTCCCTGCTAGGTTAGCTCTCTTTAGACTGCCTTCCTGAAAGGCCCACTGAATTCATCTTTCTGGGCCACAAGCTACATGGTCATATCTAGCACAAGGGAGGCTGGGAGATCAATATTTTATTTTTGGTCACAATGTGCCTAGCAAGTAAAGAGGAAGTAAGGACAAGTAGAGATGTGATACTGGAAGTAGCCACTAGCCATCTCTGCATCTGGCAAGACATGAAAGCAGGACTAGCCTTGGAACAACATCTGGGGCTGGAGTTTTCCTAGGCCCCTAAGAGAATGCTTGCTTCAGCTAGGCTTTTCTGCTCTGTTTGGGCTTTTTCTGGGTAGAGGACAATCCTAAGGACTCGAATAGCCTAGTTCTCACATGTGTGTTTATTTGTCCAGAAGCCTCAGGCCCAAAATCAATAAAAACACACAAGAATCCACTGAGCACACTTCATGTGGGCTGCACTGATGTAACCAGTGGAGCCAGCGTGATGAGAAGCTCTTTCCTGAGTGGCTTGCAAGCTAAGAAGGTAGCTTGGAACAGTGTTTCTCAAACTACTTTTTTCCAATTTATAGCAGATCACTATGTGTTCCTACTGTGATAACTACAGGAGTTCAGCAATACCCAGCCTGGTCTATTTCTAAAAGATGAGTCCTCTAATCATACACTTGGGTGTCGCAATGTCAACCCGCAAGATAGATAGATAGATATAGATAGATAGATAGATAGATAAATAGATGATGGACGGACAGATAGATAGATAGATAGATGTTCTATATGTCTGTTCTCAGTTTCTCAGGGAAAAGGATCATCCTGATCCATATGGGTGGCTATAACAAAAATACTATAAACTGAGTGGCTTATAAACAATATTTATTGCTCACAGTTCCAGAGGCTGGAAGTCCAAGATCAAGGCACTGGCAGATTCAGGTGTCTCATTCATAGATGGCGCCTTCTCCCTGCGTCCTCACAGGGAAGAAGTAAACAAGCTCCCTAAGGCCTCCTTTTTTTTTTGGAAAGATGGGGGTCTTGTCAGGCGCAGTGACACATGCCTGTAGTCCCAGCTACTTGGGAGGCTGAGGCTGGAGGATCGCTTGAGTCCAGTTCTGGGTTGTGGTGCACTATGCCGATCAGGTGTCCACACTAAGTTCAGCATCAATATGGTGACCTCCTGGGGGTGGGGGACCACCAGGTTGCCTAAGGAGGGGTGAACTGGCCCAGGTCAGAAACGGAGCAGGTCAAAACTCCCGTGCTAATCAGTACTGGGATCACGCCTGTGAATAGCCACTGCACTCCAGCCTGGGCAACATAGCGAGACCCCATCTCTAAAAAAAGAAAAAAAGAAAAAGATGGGGGTTTTGCTATGTTGAAGACACTAATTCCTTCATAAGGACTCTGCCTTTGGGATCTAATCACCTCTTCAAGGCCCCACTTTTTAATGCTTTTGCAACTGGGATTAGGTTTCAACATATGAATTTGAAGGGAAGCATTCAGACTACAGCTCTCATTAAAACAAACTCCTCAAACTTTTTTAACTTTTCACTTGTGGTTTCAAGTGAGGTTTGAGACCTGCAGCTGTCAGGTAGAGCCTGAACTCAATTTATTATACAGACACGTTTTTATTATAATGATATTGGTGGAAAGACACTGCATCAGTTGATGATAAGAAAAATATCACATTTTTAAAAAGTTTTAATTGAGGTATAATTTACATATACTAAAATGCATAGCTTTTGAATGTGTATTTTGATGACTGTTGATATATACACTTGAGTAACCATCTCCTTAATCAAGACAGGTAAGCAAGGACCAGGCTGGGGGCTCATGCCTGTTACCCAGCACTTTGGAGGGCTGAGGAAGGAGGACTGCTTGAGGCCATGCATTGGAGACCAGCCGGGGCAACACAGTGAGAACCCATCTCAACAAAAATGTTTTAAAGTTAGCCAGGTGGTGGTACGCATCTATAGTTTTAGCTGCTCAGAAGGTTGAGACGGGAGGATACTTTGAGCCCAGGAGTCTGAGGTTACATTGAACTTGATTGTGACACTGCACTCCAGCCTGGGCGACAGAGCGAGACCCTGTCTCTAAAAAAGAGAGGAAAAGGCCGGGTGCAGTGGCCCATGCCTGTTATCCCAGTACTTTGGGAGGCCGAGGCAGGCAGATCAAGAGGTTAGGAGTTTGAGACCAGCCTGGCCAACATGGTGAAACCCCATTTCTACTGAAAATACAAAAATTAGATGGGCGTAGTGGCACACTCCTGTAATCCTGTGTCTCTGCTTACGAGGCAGCCAGAGGCAGCCACTGTTCTCAAATAAGTTGTCATGGCTTGCTCAGTGTTTTCCAGAACCTCTAGAACTTCTCTAGAATTTCGTATAAGTGAAATTGCAGTTTAGAATCGCCAAACTCTTTTTTTCTTTCTTTTAAAAGATGGGGGTGTCACTATGTTGCCCAAACTGGACTAGAACTCCTAGCTCAAGGAATCTGCCCCACTGAGTGCTTGGAACTCCAGGCACCCACTACCACACCCAGCCTCACCACACTCCTTCGGTCTCCGTTTCTTTCACTCAGTGTTTTTGAGGATCATCCATGTTGTTTTATGAGTAGTTGATTTTTGTTTTGATTGCTGAGTAAAATTTCACTGTATGAACACACCACAACTTGTTAAGCCATAAACAGTGCCTTGCACATATTGAAACTTCACTATTGCCAGACACTGTATTAAGTCCTTCCCAAACCATGCCTCATAACCACCAGAGGATAGGTGTGTGATGGCCCTTTGTGGGGGTTTTGCCTTCTTCTGTTCAGTATCAGATCTGTCTTATTAGCAGCTGGATCTGTCTTCCTGTGTGGTTTTGGTGAGATATAAAATGCAATAAATCAGATCCTCTTTCTTCTTGATGGGGGTGACCTTGGCCTGGCCATTCTGGTGCTGACTTTAGGAACTCTGGAAGCTGAGTGACATAAGGACCCAGTGAGGGGGGAACTGTGGGGCACAGAGAAGATTCTTCCCACAGTGTGGCCTCTGCCGTGACTCCCGCCTGGTCTTCTGAGCATCCTAGCTTCCTGCCAGTTTTCTAGCCCACAGACTTTCCTCAGTTCCAATAATTTCCCCCTCCCCCAACCCTTTTTTTTTTTTGAGACAGAATCTCACTCTGTCGCCCCAGGCTGTAGTGCAATGGCACGATCTTGGCTCACTGCAACCTCTGCCTCCTGGGTTCAAGCAATTCTGCCTCAGCCTCCAAGCAGCTTGGATTACAGGTGCACACCACCACACCCGGCTAATTTTTGTATTTTTAGAAGAGACAGGGTTTCACCATGTTGGCCTGGCTGGTCTTGAACTCCTGACCTTATGATCCACCTACCTCAGCCTCCCAAAGTGCTGGGATTACAGGCGTGAGCCACCGCGCCCGGCCTCCCTTTTTGTTTAACGTAGGCAGACTTGGTTTCTGTACTTGCACACAAGGTCGTTACTGATATACTAGGTATCATCCCCATTGTACAATTAAAAAATAAAACAAGGCTCAGGATCAGTGTAGGTCAGTGACTCTCCTGGGGTCACACAAGCTACTAGGTGGCAGGATCAGGATTAGAACCAGGCTGGGCACGGTGGCTCACACCGGTAATCCCAGCACTGTGGGAGGTTGAGAAAGGACAACAGCTTGAGCCCAGGAGTTTGAGACCAGGCTGGGCAACATGGCAAAACCCTGCTTCTACTAAAAATATAAAAATTAGCCAGGTGTGGTAGTGCATGCCTGTAATTCCAGCTACTTGAGAGGCTAAGATGAGAGACTCACCTGAGTGTGGGAGACGGAGATTGCAGTGAGCCAAGATTGCACCACTGCACTCCAGCCTGGGAGACAGAGTAAGATCCTGTCTTAAAAAAAAAAAGACAGAGAGAGAGAGATTAGAATCAGTCCATCTTACTACCTGCAAAAGGAGAGGCAACATTGCAACTGACATTGACAACCCCAGCTTCATTCCAGCTCTGTGACTTTGTCCTCATCCTTTAGCACGTAGGGGACAACATGGGTGAGCTGGCACGAGGGGAAATGCACAGATCCCTTTCACAGCTCTCGGCTTCTCCCAACGAGGCCAGCCAGGGAGCTTGAGATGGTGCGATCTCAAAATCTCTCCCCTCCAGCCAGCTGACTCTGCCATGAGGCCCACTCCCTTACCCATTTCTCTCTCCTTCAGAGCAGAAACAAGACCCCAGCCCAGCGCATGGGCTTCTGTGCCTTTTTCTGTGGCTTAGCTGAGCATTACTCTTAAATCCTTATTTCTGATCTTTGTTTCATGTTTACAGAAGTGGATTCCTTTTATTCCTTTCCCCTGACAGGAATAATTCCTTTGGAATTTAAGCTCTTAAAGAGTAGCTCCTTGTGTTATTTGAAAGGCAGCCTTGGGGCTTTCCCTTTGCACACAGATCTCCTCCTGCAGGAGGGGGTGTGGCTGACCCAGGGCGGTGTGGGGACACAGACCTGAAGAGCATGAAGTGCATGACAAGCTCAGGCAGTCCAGGGGAGGGGAATTCTCAGCTCCTATCTGGCCTCTCCCTCCCCCAGCTTCCTTCCATTTCTAGACCAGTCTGCACCAAGGGCAACCTTGAAACAGAAGAGGGAGGGGTGGGGGAGGCTGTCAGCTGGAGGGGAGGAGTGGGCAGAAGATAACACTGACTTGTCACTTGCAGCCAGGGAGGGAGATAGACGCCACAGTCAGCCCATCCTGGGCCAGAATCTCATTTTTCTTTTGTTGTTGTTGTTGTTGTTAAGATGGAGTCCATCTCTGTTGCCCAGGCTGGAGTGCAGTGGCGTAATCTCGGCTCACTGCAACCTCCGCCTCCTGGGTTCAAGTGATTCTCCTGCCTCAGCCTCCAGAGTAGCTGGGATTACAGGCACCCACCACCATGCCCAACTTTTTTCATATGTTTAGTAGAGATGGGGTTTCACCATGTTGGCCAGGCTGGTCTCAAACTCCTGACCTCAAGTGATTCGCCAGCCTCAGCCTTCCAAAGTGCAGGGATAGCAGCGTGAGCCACTGCCCCCAGCCAATCTTTCACTTTTCAAGGTTCCCTGGACATTGAAACATGAAGGCACCCTAGAGGAGGATTACAGACCCTGGGGGGCAAGTGAAATGCTGCCTGGATCCCTATCCACAAAGGACCTGGCACCCAGCTGCTGGGAGGAGGCCTGTGGTGGCCAGCCTCAGCCAACAGCCTTTTCAGAGATTGCCTCTGCCGCAGACAGCCACTTTAACCAGGTTTCAAGGAGAAAAAAAGCCTGGTCCTATCAGCTCAGGGGAGGACGATGCTGAAAGGCCATTTAAAACTCCCTGTGAGCGCAGCACAGCTGCCACTGGGCCACGCCTCAGCTCACTTCTCACTCTGCACACTCCTGCTACCCTTTGCCCCCTACGGCTGGCGATCCAAGGGTGGTCCCTGACAAGCATCTTGGCTGCTGACTCCATTGGCTTCCTTAACATTCCTAATACATAAACACGCAACGCAATCGTCTGTACTTTTACAGGATAATTATGATATTTTTAATGCTGATTCGCTGTGTGTGGCGTCAGTGGACTTTTTCAATAGTTGGTGCATATCTCTGTGTGTAGCATTTAGTGATAAAAAGTTCTATGAGGTAGTTACTATTATCCTTTTTTTTTTTTTAAGAGACGGTTTCTCACTCTGTCCTCTAGGCTGGAGTACAGTGGTGTGATCATGGTTCACTGCAGCATTGAACTCCTAGGCTCAAGCGATCCTCCCATCTCAGCCTCCCAACTATCTGGGACTACAGGCACATGTCACCACACCTGCTAATTTTTTTTTTTATTATTATTTCTTGTAGAGACAGGGTCTCACCATGTTTCCCAGGCTGGTCTGTAACTACTGGCCTCAAGCTATCTTCCTGCCTCAGCCTCCCAAAGTGTTGGGATTACAGGTGTAAGCCACTGCACCCGGCCACTGTTATCCACTTTTACAGGAGAGCCAACCAAAAAACAGACAGGAAAAATAACTTCCCCAGTGTGACACACCCTACGGCAGAGCCAGGATGTGACCCCAGGCGGGCTGGTTCCGGAATCTGCTCACAGGACTCTACTCACCTGCTCACATTGCTCTACCGCTCTATGTCGCCGGGCTATTTCTACCGACCAGGCTGGGCCGTGAGGTCAAGGACTGTGTCCCAATCTTAAACACTGTCAGGGTAGGGAGGATAAAAATAAGTCTAAGAATGTGAGAGAAAGGAATAGCTTGAACTTGAATATAAATAGCAAATCTCAAAGTAACAATTTTTTTTTCTTTTTTTGAGATGGAGTCTTGCTCTTTCACCCAGGCTGGAGTGCAGCGGCACAGTCTCAGCTCACTGCAACCTCCACCTCCCAGGTTCGAGCGATTCTCCTGCCTCAGCCTCCCAGGTAGCTGGGACTACAGATGTGTACCACCATGCCTGGCTAATTTTGTATTTTTAGTAGAGATAGGGTTTCACCATGTTGGCCAGGCTGGTCTCAAACTCCTGACCTCAGGTGATCCACCCACCTCAGCCTCCCAAAGTGCTGGGATGACAGGTGTGAGCTACTGCACCCAGCAAAGTAAATTTTTTCCAAGTGAAAAACATGGCTTATAAGATGAACACATACCAAACACTCAACCAATCTTATAGCTTCCTAGGGCTGCTGCAACGAATCATTCCACAGCAGGTGGCTCAAAACAACAGAAGCTTATTCTCTCACAGTCCTGGAGACCAGAAGTCCAAGATGTCAGCAGGCCTCGCTCCCTCCAAAGATTCTAAGGGAGAAACTTTCCCTGCTTCTTCCGGCTTCTGGTGGCTGCCAACATTCTCTGGCCTCCTTGGCACGTGGCCATGTCTCTTATAAGGACACTTATCATTGGGTTTAAGGCCCACGTGGGTAATCCAGGATGATCTTATCTCAAGATCCTTAATTTAATTGTATCTGCAAAGATCCTTTTTCCAAATAAGGTGACATTTCAAGGATTTGGACATAGATATGATTTTGGTGAACCACCATTTAACCCACTACACTCATTAATGAGGAAACCAGCAGGATGGTAAAGTTAATTCAAGGGGAAACTTGACGAACAGGGGTTTATCTAGCCAGTCAGCAAAGGCCGGCTGAAATAACGTTCCACCAATTGAATGGTTACTGTCTCACAGGGCAATTAAACGGTAACCTTTGGGGTTATCTTTCCCCGCAGACAGAAACCTATTTGGGCAAAAATCTGTAATTTAACATGTGATTTCACAGATTGTGGCCCTAACCAATAGTAAATCAAACAAGGTACATCTTCTAGATCAACATTCCTCAATAGGACTTTCTGCGATGATGGGATGTTCTACCTGCACTGTCCAATACATTAGTCATATTTCAGGTGCTCATATGAGGCTAAGGAGCTCTTGAAATGTAGTTCATATGACTGAGAAACTGAATTTTAAACTTTCTTTGATTTTAACTAATGTCGATTTAAATATAAATAGCACCAGGCATGGTGGCTCTCATCTGTAATCCCGGCACTTTGGGTGGCCAAAGTAGAGGATCACTTGGGTCCAAGAGTTGGAGACTGGCCTGGGCAACACAGCGAGACTCCATCTCTCCAAAAAAATGTTCAAATTAGCAGGGTGTGATGGTATGCACCCGTAGTCCCAACTACTCAGGAGGCTGAGGTGGGAGGATCTCTTGAGCCTGGGGAGGTCAAGGCTACAGTGAGCCATGACGCGCCACTGTGCTCCAGCCTGGATGACGGAGTGATATTTGTCTCAAAACATAATAATAATAAAGAAATATAGATAGCTATAGGTAGCCAGCTAGTGGCTACAGTATTGGAAGGTGTGATCCTACAGAATTAAATAATCCCTACCAGGACCTAATAGACTAGCTTGAATATAACACTGAAAAATATGCTGTTGCCTTATTTTCAAATTTTCATAATTTTTCTTAACACATTAATAGTAGATCTCAGGTGAGCAAAGTATGGGGAGTGGTGAGGCCTTTGGAAAACTGACAATTGCTATGTCCATGTAATTAGAAAAGCATTTCCAGTTAGTTCTAATCAATCACCACTCTGTTGCCAGAACTATCCAATTTTTACAACATTCCAGATGTGTGGGGCTCTATGCAAAATATCATAATATTTAAATATTAGCCAAAGATCAGTAATCTCTGCTCTAGAGGCAATTGGCACATGCTAATTAACCTCTTATGATCTGCTTCATTCCTAGTTACTCTTGCTCATATGCCATACTGTCTAGCACTGTGCCTCATACATATTAGACCCCTCTCCCCAGTAGTGCAATTCATTTCAGTTCAACAAATATTTATTGAGCAGCTACTGCATGCCAGGAAGTGACCAGGAAGCAGGTCATTATAAGGATGAATAAAGTGCCCCCTTGTTCTCACAAGCTCCCATTCTGCCTGAGACACCACACAAAATTCTTTGTAAAGTAGGGTGATGGAGGTCAAGGCACCAGGTGTCTGGGGAGTCAGGGTGGCCGTGGCTCCAGCTGGGCAATTGAGGGAGGAGAAAATGGCAACCGAGCTGAACTTTGAGTAAGAGTTGGTTAGATGAAGTGAGATGGAAAGAGCATATTGGGCAGAGGCACTGCTGGATGCGAGGGGAGAAGATGTGTCTATGCGCACAGCATGGTATATGAGGGAAACCTCAAGCAGTCAGTATGACTAGAGCTTTGAGGCCAGAATGGCTGGACGCAGTGGCTTACACCCGTAATCCCAGCACTTGGGGAGGCTGAGGCAGGTGGATCACTTGAGGTCAGGAGTTCGAGACCAGCCTGGCCAACATGGTGAAACCTCATCTCTACTAAAAATACAAAAATTAGTGGGGCATAGTGGCAGGTGCCTGTAATCCCAGCTACTTGGGAGGCTGAGGCAAGAGAATCACTTAAGCCCGGGAGGTGGAGATTGCAGTGAGCTGAGACTGGACCACTGCCCTCCAGCCTCAGCAACAAGAGTGAGACCTTGTCTCAAAAAAAAAAAAAAAAAAGATAAAATTCTAGATAGAATTCTTTAGGCTTAAAGAAAAGGAAACCAGAATGTTGTGGGTAGTGGGTTAGAGCTGGGAGTCGGAGGTAATTAGTAGCTGCTCAGCAAAGGTAGTATTTGACCTGGACCTGAATGTCGAGAAGGAGGTAGTTGTATGATTCAGATATTAGAAGAACAGCATTCCAGGTTCTTAACCCTCAGAATCATTCAGTAATGTGTATAGCCAAACTTAAAATCTAAAGAGGAAAACAAATAGCATTTGAAAACAGAAAAGAGAAAATTCACCTACAATCTTACTACCTTAACACCACTTCTATTTTTAGTCAGAGTGTATTTCCTTTAATCTGGGATGGCATGCATATGTATTTTGTATCACTTATCATAATCAATGGTATATATAGTAGTTAGCTCTTTTCACTTAAAATTGTAAGTATTTTCTGTGATAACCATTGTATTCTCAACCATTATAATTTCCCATTTCTTCATTATTGTCCATCCAGTGGGCCTGACATCAGGAGTTAACCTTTTCCTTATTGTACATTAGGTTTTTGTACAAATTGATGCATATGAGGACAGGCATCTTTGCATATGTTTTTCCTCTTCTTTTGTACAGCTTCCTTAGGATAGAATTCCTGAAATGGGAGACTTCTGTGTCAAAGGGAACACTTAATCTTCAAGCTTGTGATACAAGTTGCCAAATCATTTTCCAAAATAGATAGGAAAAGAGATAGTGGTAGAGAGACAGAGAGATGTCAGGGGCTGGGGGTAGGGGGTGGAATATGAGTAGACACAAATATGAACCATTATGCTCTGTGGGTGTAGGGTAGGATATCCTGGTCTCTTTTGCTTATTGTTGTATATGCAGTACCTGGCACATAGTAAGAGCCTAATAATGGAGTAAGTTCAAGTTTTGCAGTTCAAGATTGATTT
Organism: Cheracebus regulus; assembly: GCA_963574635.1. Lineage (NCBI taxonomy): Eukaryota > Metazoa > Chordata > Mammalia > Primates > Pitheciidae > Cheracebus > Cheracebus regulus. Next base: position 17,875 of record CAUYQU010066634.1, on the reverse strand, counting down.
GCAGCTAAATTTGTTTTTGTGCTCCAAAGGACAGAAATTTGCTAGGCAGGAATGAACATTTTACATCACTCTGCTTTTGTATCTCTGGCTTGTGATTAAAAGAACAAAAACAAAATAGATGTTTATGGAGATTAGACCGAGAAGGCAGGCTAAGCATATGTTTAAGCCTCCCCCTCCAATTCCTAGAAGGCACTTAAAAGGTACATACTCTCCTGTTATAGATCCATTTATATTTGTGTGTTCACACATCCCACCCAGCCCCTTCCCCCAGCCAGTGGATCCAGGCCATGGTAAACAAATCCAGTACTCACAGAGATGAACACAGCCTTAGGCTGGGTTCTTATAAATAGCTTCTCAGATGACTTGTAGGAAGCTGACTTATTAGGAAATATTCACAATAAGAGTGGATGGGGGCTGGGTGCAGTGGCTCACACCTGTAATCCCAGTACTTTGGGAGGCCAAGGTGGATGGATCACCTGAGGTCAGGAGTTCAAGACCAGCCTGACCAATATGTGAAACCCCGTCTCTACTAAAAATACAAAAATGAGCCAAGCATGGTGGCACAGGCCTGTAATCCCAGCTACTCAGGAGGCTGAGGCAGGAGAATCGCTTGAACCCAGAAGGGGGAGGTTGCAGTGAGCCAAGATTATGCCACTGCAATACAGCCTGGGTGACAGAGTGAGACTCCATCTCAAGAAAAAAAAAAAAAGAATTGGGTAAGGGTATGGGGAAGTGGGACTAGGAAGGGAAGAGGCCATCCAAGGTGTGATGGCAAACAGACCCCTCAGAGGATAACCCTGGCTTCATACAAGGAGCTCTGGAGATAAGTACAGGTCACACCACAGAGGTGCCCCATTGAGCAGTGACAGACCTGGAGAAGCCACATCTCCTGTACCCATCAATATATAAACTGTCCCCAGGGACATAAGCTTCCAGGGACATAAGCTTCCAGGCCCTTCTGGCTCTTGCTGTACACTGGCAAAATGCCCACCCAGCAGGCTGAGGCCTGGGCCTCAACAAAGACACAGATGCTGGCTGTTGGAGTACAAACATTCCGGGAGCCTGTTTAGACTAAAGTGGTAAAGGGATTTGGGGGCAGGTGGATGGAGCCCTGCCAGCTCCTGCTTCAAGCTCACAACAGGAACCACCGTGAAAACTAACCCCATGAAAGGAGACATCAAATTAAACAAATGAAAGAACAAGCTCTGAGAAAGTCGAGTTAATTGAAAAATTTAGAAAATGACTCTAGAATAAGTTTCATCTATACCTTCGTGGACAGAGAAGCAGATATTACATCTGCTGAATCAGAGATCTTGAAAATGAAGTCTTTGATCATAAACATTTTTTTAAAAAGTAGATGGACAAAAATAAAATGAAAGAACAAACTAGTGAGCTAGAAGATTGACCTAAAGAACTCCCTGGAAAGAGATAAAAAGTATGAAAGAAAAGTTAGGAACATGGAAAATAATTTTGTAAATTCCCATATCCAGCTAATAACATTTCCAGGATGAGAGAACAAAGAGGACAGATAAGAGAAAATACTTTGGTCCGGGCATGATGGGTCACACCTGTAATCCCAGCACTTCGAGGGAAGCCAAAGCAGGAGGATCACTTGATGTCAGGAGTTCAAGACCAGCCTGGCCAACATGGTGAAACCATGTCTTTACTAAAAATACAAAAATTAGCCAGCTGTGGTGGTGCAGGTCTGTAATTCCAGCTACTCAGAAGGCTGAGGCATGAGAATCACTTGAAACCAGGAGGCAGAAGTTGTTGTGAGCACACCAGCCTGAGTGACAGTGAGACCCTGTCTCAAAAAAAAAAAAGAGAGAGAAATTGAGAGACAAAGTATTTTAAAAGATAACTGAAGAAAAATGTCCAAAGTTAGTAAAATATATGAGTCAATTAAAGTCTCCAGCAAGACCAAGCAGGACAAATGAAAAATGCTGCATAAATGTGGTAACATTGTAGTAAAATTTCGGAACACCAAGGACAAAGTCCTAAATCTTCCTGAGAGAAAAGCAGATCATGCACAACCAAGAGAAGAGAAGGAGAATGGCACACTGACCTCACACTTCTCATCAGTAGTTGATGGAAGATAAAGAAGCTAGGCCTTTAACATTCTGATGGGAAAAGCTTGTGAATATTACTTACCTGGGAACAAATACAAGCATTTCAGAAAAGCAAGAGTTCAGAAAATACACCATTCACAAACCTTGTTTGAAAGGATTTTGAAATAATGTATTCCAACCAAACAACAAAATTTAAGAAGAGCAACAGCATGGAGAAGCAATGGAAAATGATAATGAGGAAATAAATTGGTAGGCTGTAATGTTAAGAAAAAGCAGGTGTGGTGGCTCATCCCTGTGATCCCAGCACTTTGGGAGACCAAGGCAGGAGGACTGCTTAAGGCCAGGAGTTTGAGACCAGCCTGGGCAACATAGCGAGATCCTTGTCTCTACAATTAAAAAAAAAAAAAAAAAAGATTAGCTGGGAGTGGTGGTGTGTGCCTATAATCCTAGCTACTTAGAAGGCTGAGGTGGGAGGATCATTTGAGCTCAAGAGCTCAAGGCTGTAGAGAGATGTGATCATGCCACTGCCCTCCAGCCTAAATATCAGAACAAGACCCTATCTCCAAAAAAGAAAAAAGAAAAACAAATATTAACCAGGATTCCCATTTATTAAACACCATGTGAACATTTATAATGTGTGTGTGCAACAAGTGGTAACTTTGCTTATGATGATCTTCAAAGAAAGTGTCAAGGAACATTTTCAAATGGATAACCTCTGTAATTTTTAATGAACTTTACTGAAAACTGGAAAATGCACAGAGACAGATCCACCGCAGTCATGATATGTGATTCAATTTGTATGAAACTGTGAAATTAGGGTCTGGGTGAAGCCACACATCTGAGGTGTTTGTCATCTAGACTAAAGGTATTTGTCCATTGGAATGGCATCCCACACTAGTATACACGCCCATTGATGTGCATTCTCTCTTCTCAAACCACAGGTTCTCTTATTTCGTGAAATTTTGGGTTGACTCAGAATAAATCTGTATAATTCGCCCTTCTGGTCTTTCTATTAGAGCACTTAAATTATTCCACTGAAATCTGCCAAAAGCTTTCAGACCTTTAGCATTGACTGGGAAGTGAAATTGAATAACAAATGAGCTCAAGTCATCAGGGAAACTCTTGTTTAAAAATAAAGGATGCAGCTGCTTTTAAACAGTTTTGCTTCAGCCCCCAATCATTTATCACACCTCTTAGAAGTTTAAAACTATTTTCTTTTCTCTGCTTGATTTGATCCTTGGATTTAGCTGTCTTCTTCCAGAGCCAGCAATGGGATGAGGGTAGCCCTCTTCAGGAGCTATGACCTCTGGTTAAGACAGTGCATTTTTGTTTCCATATCAGGGATTTCAGTGATAGCCATTCTCCTGAGGGATAAGAGATTGTTAATTACTTTCTGTATTTTTTTTTTTTAAAGGGAGCCCGCAGCACTGCAGCTTGGCAGGTTCTCTAAAAATAGAGGCTTTAGGTTATTTTTAAAAACCCTCATCGAAGGATCATGATCATGAGTCACATTTATCTCCAGAGTTTGCCTGCTGAAGGAAAACCACATGGCTCTGTGGACATTTAAACCCTCCCTGAAACACTGCCACCTCTGCAGAACAAACAGTCCCATCCACCCATCCATGAGGAAATGGAGAAGAATTTGTGCATGTGGAATTCGAAGACCCAATTTAGTTTAAAATAGATATTTCATGTCCAGAGGATGGGAACTGTTTTCTAAGCATTAGCTCTTACTAATGTTTGTCATGCTGCTGTATGGCTCTTTTTACTTATTGTTAGCTTTATTATTCCACTTTTTTCAGAAATATTCATAATCTAATGAAGAAATATTCATTGAGGAAGAGCTCTATGGCCTGGGAGGTATCAGTCTTCTCCGAGACATCAATTTTACTTGCTTACAGAACATTAAAAAGAAATTTTATGTGATAAATGCATTAATCTACAGCTACTTATGATTAGGCTGTTCTGGCTAAAATGGAATACATTATCTGTAAGACATCTTTCATACTCCCAAGGCACTTTAAAATAATGAAAACATATAAAATAATATCTAAGTAATTAAAGTAATGGCAAATAAAAACTTAGCATTATATGGAATTGCCTATTGCAGTAATATATCTGTTTTTATAAGCCCTTTGTGAGATTGCTATTAATTTTTAAGTAACAAAATATTGCTCTTGAACCAAAACTGGGATATTAACTAACATATACACTATTAATTGCTTTATGAATGCAAAATGCTAAATTCTAGTTTATAAAAATAAACCTTTGAGGCTATCTAATAAAATCTACACACAGTACCACAGTACCTACTTCTGAATCATCTAAGGATCTAAGGAGTAGCAGAGACTCTCCATATTGCTTCATAAAAAAAGAGACACTGTGTCCCTTCTGTGAGAGTGGACTTTTCTGCCTCAGGAAGCCTGGTATTGTCCACCCTCTCTCCCCGCTCACAGCCATTCTTCCCGTTCACCCAACCCCTTCCTTGATGACTCAGATATTTATTCACATCCCCCTTTCTGATAATGGGTCCTCCAAGCCACAAAGTAAAACCAGCACCTTTCAAAACATTGTCACCTTTTTTTTCAGTTTAGTTTTTCTTTTTTGGGTATTTTTCTGGTGGGAAGGGGGTTTGAGTCAGTGTCTCACTCTGTCACCCAGGCTGGAGTACCGTGGCACAATCACGGCTCACTGCAGCCTTGCCCTCCTGGTCTCAAGTGATCCTCCCACCTCAGCTTCCCGAATTGCTGGGACCATACCTGGCTAATATTTTGTATTTTTTTGGTAGAGGTGAGGTTTCACCATGTTGTCCAGGCTGGTCTCAAACTCCTAGACTCAAGCGATTCTCCCGCCTCAACCGTCCAAAGTGCTGGGATTACAGGCATGAGCCACTGTGCCCAGAAGTCACCTTCTTAATAGATGGTATTCTGTCCCAGACCAGCCTGTTTTCTCGGCAACCTACAGTCCTGCGTGTCTCACAGAATTGACCTAATGCCAGATTTTTCTTTATTCACTGAAGTATGATTGATTCAACACGTCCTGGATTACCTAGTCCCAAATGAACTCATTTCCCTGGGGACCACACCCAATGCCCCTACCTACTGAACACTTAAGCCAGGAGCCTCGGGTGCGTCATTTAAGGAGGCACTCACTGTTGGAGACATGTAAGTTCAGGGTTAGCATTTGTATAACTCAGAGAGTGAGTGCTTCCTTAAATTTTGTGCCCTTCTTACCTGAGCCCTAACTTATACATAGACCAGCTTTTCCAGCCCCCAACTTGTAAGTAGGTTTTACTGAAAATATCAAGCAACAAGTAAAGAGGGTAAAGTGAACGATTACTTAAATGTGGGTACAAGGGCCCCTTTTCCCACCATACTTTGCAAGGAACTCTTGTATTTCCTGAAACTTGTATCCTTGGAACTGTTAGAATGGACTCCTCAACATTGGAAACAAATTCATTGTTAACATATGAACAGTTTCTTAGCAGCATTTCTACAAACTATTTGGAGGGAAATTGCATTCTAGATATGTGTAAAATCATGAAACAGTGGCATGATCTCCGTTCACTGCAACCTCCGCCTCCCGGGTTCCAGTGGTTCCCCTTAGCCTGCCAAGCAGCTGGAACTACAGGCGAGCACCACCACCATGCCTGGCTAAATTTTTTTTTTTTTTTTTTTTGTATTTTAGCATGGTGGCCAGGATGGTCTCCATCTCCTGACCTCGTGATCCGCCCGTCTCAGCCTCCCAAAGTGCTGGGATTACAGGCGTGAGCCGCCACGGCGCCGGGCCCCTCCTACAGATTTTTAATGTATATTCATTATAGTAAATTTCCAAGGCTGAGCGCAGTGGCTCACACCCGTAATCCCAACACTTTGGGAGACCAAGGCAGGAGGATCCTTGAGCCTAGGAGTTCCAGACTAGCCTAGGCAATATAAAGAGACCTTGCCTCTACCAAAAAAAAAAAAATTTTTAATTAGCTGAGCTTGGTGGTGAGCACCTGTAGTGCCAGCTACTCAGGAGGCTGAGGTGGGAGGACTGCTTGAGCCTGGGAGTTCGAGGCTGCAGTGAGCTATGATCATGCCACTACACTACTGTCTGGGCAACAGAGTGTGACACTGTCTTAAAAACAAAAACAGAGGATTCTGAGAATTCCTGGAAGAGGAAAATCAGTTTATTTAAATTTGTTGTAACCAGCATTTGAACACAGAACCCCTTGAGGAGATGGGAGACATCTGTTAATGCCCTGCAGAAGTGATATTCTGGAAAGTGCGTTTGGGAAACCATGATGGAGTAGAATGAGCATAGGATTTAGGAGGGGAGACTTGGATTCTAAACCTGCTCAGGAGTAACAGGACTCAGCACTCTTATTCACCCTGTTCCCAGATCTCTACATAGAAGGAATTGGATCACAGGAAGGCTAAGGACCCTTCCAGCTGTAAAATGCAAGTGCCCTATGACTCACCTCTGTTTTTCTTTCACTGGTGACCATGCTCCCCTTCTGGGTCCTAGGAGAAAAAGAAAAACAACAACAACCTTTGTATACAAATACACCAGCTGGACTTGGTTCTCTTGTCTTTATTTGGCTGCAGGTCAAGAACAAACTTTCAAGTGACATTTCAAGAGACTCCAGGAAAGCAGTTTCAATCTGGAAATTCGTTCTCCTTAAATGTTTCAAAAACACATTAAGGTAAAATCAAACAGCGGGGTAACTGAGTGCCACCCCCTCTGCTAACCCAGGGGCTGAGAAGTTTCTCAGGGGCCCCCAGCATAGAAATCCAACACCAGAAACGCCTACCAATACTGTAACACCCTACATCTTTCAATAATTTTGCCAAGAATTAGGCTTTGGATTCTGCACCAGAGTTTAGTGACTTCAGTTAATTCCAGCTTCAAGCAAACCTTGGATGTTAACACTGATTGTCAGTCTAATCTTTATTCAAATATATCAACACTTTTAAGGCCAACATAAAGACAAATATTTGCCTCTTGTGCTAAAGTAGCCAACTTTTAAACAATAAACAGACTGAGTGAAACATTAATTACCATTTTTAATCATTTTTGTCCCATGTTTTGAGAGATTCTGTCTAGCAAACTATATTTACTAAGCAATTAATTTGTTTTCCTTTTAAAAAATTAATCCAAACTGCATATCACTTGGCTGTCTTCCCAGGCAAAAGCAGACGCTTGTTATTTGAGTTATATTTATTCATTCAGTTTTTACATTTTTATTTGCTCTTACTGTAGTTTATATTTAAGTAAATGTACAGAACTTTGAAGATTCTGTTTCACAAAATACCTAATGAATACCACTGAATGCTTGCGCTGCGGTGCTGCTGCTGCTGTCAGAGGCTTAAAGAATGGAATTCAGGCACATTTTAATTCATTCACTCACTTGGTTTGCAGTGGACAACTGTGAGACCTTTCCTCGAGAGAGCTCATGTCCACTGAAATTTCCTATCCTCGGTGTAATAAACCTGTCACCAAGATCCTAAAAAATTGGTGGGGAGCGCTTATTAAACTCAGGCCGGTGGTGTGCCGCCATCCAAGGCCCCACCCTCGCCTCCAAGCGTCGCTGTCAGCCCCAGGCACCCTCCAGGCTCCAGTGGAAATACCTTTCCACTTGCCCTTGAAGAGTGGCGGTTGGGCTGGCAGTTCCCCAGAGCTAAGAGACCTCCCCTCCTCCTCTCCCGTTCCCTAAGACAGTAGGGTGCAGTAATGAGCCCTCCGGGCTTCAGGGTTATTTTGTGTCCAGGAATTTAGTGACGCATCTACCCAAAAATCGATTATTTGGGGAGTAGATGAGTCAATATCCAAGTGTCAGGGAGACACGAAGGATAGATACAAAGACGTGGAGGAATCAAACAGGCCGATTCCACCACTATTGGAGTGAATTACTATTTCTGAGTTAGCAGCCTCCTGCCCACGCCCTGGTTTCTCCCTTTTCCCCTCATCTCACTCCTCACCTCCAAGGCAGGCTTGTTAGGCTGCTGCCAGCTCATCGCCCCAGGGGAGGGATGTGCCTGGGCAGAGCGGAAACAAAGGCATCTCCGCAGCTGAAACCTCTGGAGCTGACAAAATGTTTGCCGAAGCGAGATGTTAGGACTGATGTTTGCGGGGAGAGTTTCTCTAGGGCCAGAGAGAGGGGAGGAAGGGGTGAGTGGGAGGAAAGAAACCATGGGCTTTGCTTCCTGGCAGAACCCCAGGTAGGCACAAAGCTCTAAAGAGGTTGGGGAAATTTAGGAGCTGAGGGCTCTTATCCTGCTTCCCCTGCAGCCCCACACAGGCAGCCAGACCCCACAGAGGAAACAGCTCTATGGTGCGTCCAGGCAGAGCAGTCTCAGTGTCTCCAAGATTTCCACTCCACGGGAAGGCACAGACACAGCAGAAGGGGCCTCCACTCCAACACAGGACCCAGTGCAGCAATTTGGTGTCTCTGATGACCTGGGTAGAATTATGACCAAGGACTCCCTGAGCCCCCCATACCTTGACAATACATAAGCTCCCTGAGGACAAGGAGAAATGACTTAGGTTGAGGTCCTATCACCTAGGCAGATTGGAAACTTAAAATAGAAATTGATGAGTTGTTTAAAAATTTTGTTTTAAAAATTAAGTTGTGTTTATTTTCTAACCAAGTTATGGTATGAGATTCCTATCCACCACCTGTGGATAAGGGGAACCTTGGGTGGCACAGCTGGAACTTCCAGAGTTCCCTTCCCCCATCTCATCACCCACTTCAACTACGTCCCTCCCATCATCCCAAACAGAGGAAGCCCTTGCCTTCTTAAAGGTCAAGTGCAGGCCGGCGCCCTTGCTCATGCCTGTAATCCTAGCACTTTGGGAGGCTGAGGTGGGCGGATCACGAGGTCAGGTGATCAGGACCATCCTGACCAACAAAGTGAAACCCTGTCTCTACTAAAAATACAAAAATTAGCTGGGCCTGGTGGCGTGTGCCTGTAATCCCAGCTACTCGGGAGTCTGAGGCAGGAGAATCACTTGAACCTGGGAGGCAGAGGTTGCAGTGAGCCGAGAATGCACCACTGCACTCCTGCCTGGACGACAGAGTGAGACTCCGTCTCACTTTTTTTTTTTTTTTTTTCAAAAAAAGAAAAAAGAAGTCAAGTGCATCCTTCCCTAAATGCTGAGAGCCCACCTCTCAGCAGTGTCAATCTAAACCTGGGGCTTAGGATAAAGGCAGGGTGGGCTGATGCCAAGGACTTAATTCCAAAGACCAACCATAAATCAGCTTGAGGAGGATCAGAAAAGGACGACTGACTCTCCAAGCTTGGACCAGTGTTTAGATGCAAGTATATATAGGAATAACTGAAGCCGAAAAAAGGTGAATGGGAAAATCTTCTGCCTTTTCCCCTTTACCCAGGTTCCTAATCCTTTGTTTTTCCAGTTCCTAGTGTCAACAAATTGGGACGAGAGAAGAAAAGTTTGATTTACTTCATCTTTAACCACATTATTCCTCTTTATTCTACAAAAGTAATAAGAATCATGCACCCACACCCATACCTTAACAAAGTAGCGGAGTTTCACAGAGTAAGCTCATCTTTTTACAAAAATCGGTAACTGAACTGGGCGTGGTAGCTCACGCCTGTAATTCTAGCACTTTGGGAGGCTGAGTTGGGTGGATTGCCTGAGCTCAGGAATTCGAGACCAGCCCAGGAACTCTACTAAAATGCAAAAAAAAAAAAAAAATAGCCAGGCGTGGCAGCATGCACCTGTAGTCCTAGCTACTCGGGAGGCCTCCCTAAGCACTGGAATTATAGGCAAGAGCCACCTGCTCAGCACCAGCCTTTTCTTATCTTAACCAAGCCTGACTTCCCCCAAGTCATTTAAAATAGGGGAACGTTCTTCCTAAGACCTCAACTCTCAATAGCCCACCCAGCTTATTAAAAAAAAAAAAAAAAAAAAAAAAAAAAGTCTATGTGGAAACCTGAGATAATCCAAATAACGAATTCTAGCCATTAATTTCAGACTTCTCCCTCACTGAGAGATTCGAGAGCTGCTGCAACACCGAGAAATAAATCACTGAGCTTCACTTCTCACAGTCTACCATCTGGTAAAGGCGCTAATGAGCAATGATGTGCCCCACAGGGAGGAAGAAGTTAGGAGAAGGAGGAGAGGGACAGCAGCACCACGGCGGCTGGGCATCCAGCCCTGCGTGACCAAAGTTACCTGGACTTTTCACCAAATCTGATTAGGTTTTACTTCTCCAGGTTTCATTAGCCATTAGATTCCTCCAGAAAACTTTACCCTGCTTCCCCACTCTCTGGCCCTCCCTTCTCCCCTCCCCTTCCTTCCTCCCTTTCTTCCTTCCTTCCCTCCCTCCCAACGGCATTGTTGAGCATTTACAAAGTGCCCGTCACACCATCAGTTTTATGTTGCAATGTCAGGGGCATGAAAGTAGATATGAAACTGCCAATGTTTCCAAGGCTGCCATCAAATAATTGAGCTGTGGCCTCTAACTAAATTCCAGGAGGAAAAGACATCTCAAAGCTGGGCTAATTCTCTTTGTTTGTAGTTATTTTATGTATTTTTTTTTTTTTTTTGAGATGGAGTCTCGCTTTGTCACCCAGGCTAGGTGCAATGGCACAGTCTCGGCTCACTGCAACTTCCACCTCCCGGGTTCAAGTGATTCTCCTGCCTCAGCTTCCTGAGTAGCTGGGACTACAGGAGCCCACCGCCATGGCCAGCTAATTTTTTTTTGTATTTTTAGTAGAGATGGGATTTCACCATGTTGGCCAGGCTGGTTTCAAACTGCTGACCTCGTGATCCACCCACCTCCGTCTCAACGTGCTGGGATTACAGGTGTGAACCACTATGCCTGGCCTATTTTATGTATTTATCTATTTGTTATATATGTATCATATATATGTTTTATATATGTGATTTTTTTTTTTTTTTTTTTTGAGATGGAATCTCACTTTGTCAGCCAGGCTGGAGTGCACTGATGTGATCTTGGCTCACTGCAACCTCTGCCTCCTGGGTTCAACTGATTCTCCTGCCTCAGCCTCCAGGGTAGCTGGGATTACAGGCGTGCACCACCACGCCCAGCTAACTTTTGTATTTTTTAGTAGAGACAGGTTTTCACCTTGTTAGCCAGGCTGCTGTCAAACTCCTGACCTCAGGTGATTTGCCAACTCTGCCTCCCATAGTGCTGGGATTACAGGCATGAGCCACCATGCCCAGCCCTATATGTAATGTTTTATATATAACAATGAGAATAATGATATTGTGTTCATTTGAAAGCTTGACCTTGTCTTTTGAGACAGGGTCTCGCTCTGTCACCTAGGCTGGAGTGCAGTGGTGCAATAATGGCTCCCTGCAGCCTTGAACTCCTAGGCTCAAGTGAGCCTCTCACTTCAGCCTCCCAAGTTGCTGAAGGTATGCATCAGCTACAGGTATGCATCACCACACCTGGCCAACCTTGTCTTTTTCATTATGGTCACTGAAGAATGAACAAAATGTAACTGCTTTTCCAATAAGTATTTTCTTTAAAAACAAAGCTCAGTAAGTAAGAGAGAGAATAGTAAATACATATTTCTTCAGGTGACATAAGTTGAAGGGCCCCTATATATACTTGAGTAAGTTGGAGAGTGCAGAACTAGGCTGGGCGCAGTGGTTCACACCTATAATCCTAGCACTTTGGGAGGCTGAGGCAGGTGAATCACAAGGTCAGGAGTTTGAGACCAGCCTAACCAACATGGTGAAGCCCTGTCTCTACTACAAATACAAAAATTAGTCAGGTGTGGTGGCACGTGCCTGTAACCCCAGCTACTTGGGAGGCTGGGGCAGGAGAATCGCTTGAACCTGGGAGGTGGAGGTTGCAGTGAGCCAAGATTGCTCCACTACACTCCAGCCTGGGTGACAGAGCAAGACTCAGTCTCAAAAAAAAAAAAAAAAAAGAAAGTGCGGAACTATATAATGCATATGATACAAGAAGCATGTGACAATTTTGCTCCTGAGTTCACATGTGGGAATGATGGGAGATTTGCCTTGCTGTAGAAAAAACTATTTTGCATTCCCAGATACCTATTTTGACTTCCACTGTAGCATTTTATTATTAGCAGCTGTAACTCTGAAAATGAAACTGTGTTAGAGTGATGTTGTGCTTAAATAGAATAAAAACTTGCTTCACCAGAGCATAAGAAAAAAAAAGTAATTCTGTCTGGTTTCATAAGCTAAAGCTGTATGAAAGTGATTGATTACTACTCTCATTGTCTTTTTCTGGGCCTCTTGTAACCCAAATGACATTTAAACCATTAAGTGTAAGATAATTGCCTCTGAAAGGAAAGGGAAATGTGGGGAGTGTTTCCTTGTCTTCTTCAATTCAGTATCAAAGAACAGTATCGGAACTAGGTCCTGGGATTCTCAGTTAACATTATATTTTGTTCATGTATCACTTAGAATATCAAATGAAGAACATCTAATTCCGATAGAACATGATAGCAGAGAGAAATACAGGGCCAGGGTTAGGCAAACCAGAAAATGTGACCCTTCATCTTCACCTTCCTTCTCAATCCTTCCTTGTTTATTATGAAGTTCTAAATATGACAAATATATAAAATATCTGCAAGCCGGGTAAACATAAAAAAAAATAGTTAAGGGTGAAAGGAAAGAATAAAAAAAGAAAGAATGGAAGGGGGGAAAAAAAGACTTCAAATGGCACAGCAGAAAGAGTTTCAGGGTCCAAGAACCTGTATGAGAATCCTAGCTGCCCTATTCAATAGGTGTATGGCCTTGGACAAGTCACTTAATCTCTCTGAGTCTCTGTTTCCTCATCTGAAAAAATGGACTAGTAGTATTTACCCTACTGGGTTTGTTATATATAAAATTCAGGGTTAGTACTCAATAGATAGTTTTCCCTGATTAGCCCTCCTAAGTTAAGGTTTACAGGTCAACATATTGTCACTTTACATGAATAAGTTTTTGCTTTCATATTTTCTCTTTCTTTCTTTCTTTTCTTTCTTTCTTCCTTCCTTTCTTCCTTCCTTCCTTCCTTCCTTTCTTCCTTTCTTCCCTTCCTTCCTTCCTTCCTTTTTCTTTCTTTTTTCTTTCTTTCTTTCTTTCTCTCTTTCTTTCTTGACAGAGTCTCACTCTGTCACCAGGCTGGAGTGCAGTGGCGTGATCTCGGCTCACTGCAACCTCCACCTCCTGGGTTCAAGCAATTTTCCTGCCTCAGTCTCCTGAGTAGCTGGGACTACAGGCGCGCACTACCATGCCCAGCTAATTTTTGTATTTTTAGTAGAGACAGGGTTTCACCACATTGGCCAAGATAGTCTTGATCTCTTGACCTTGTGATCCGCCAGCCTCGGCCTCCCAAGGTGCTGGGATTACAGGCACACCCAGCCTGCTTTCACATTTTCATAAGAATGTCTGGTGCTTTAACTCAAAAGAGGAAGCCCATGGGAATTTCCTACGTTGTGGCAGATCAATTGTGAAAGATCTGTTTGAGACATCAGAGCCTTCAGGGAATTCATCCAATCAAGCCACCAAGACATTTCTTCTGGTGCAGTATTTAAAATAAAATCACTCTGAATCTAGGGCTTTCTGTATCTCCCAAAAACTCCTGGTCTCTCTTTTTCTGTTGGTGACATCATTGTTTGTGCTGTTATTAGAGCAGATGGTGGCTTGGGAACTGGCACTCAGAGAAATCCAGGGATGAGGTCTAAGAGGACCTGTTCTCTTAACATTCTCAAGCGGGCCAGAGTTAGGGTGGCTAGAGGTTTCTGTTTGCCGGGAACAGTGCCTGTATACCCCTGTTGTCCACCACATACCTCCCTTCTTACTCCAATTATCCTACTTTAAATGATAAATTATAGAAATAACTTGATCATACGTTCTATGGGAAAACTGGACAAAAATGAAAAAAAAATGTAAAGAATTACCTTAATCAGAATGTTTTTTATTAATCAAGTTTACTTTTTTTAAACTAAACTTTATAGTAAATAATTCCAAATGATATTGATATGAATAAGGATAGTAAGTCACAAAAAGGAAAATAAACAATACCCCAATTCATAGGCTCTCAGATGCTCAGATTTCATCGGTTATAAGAGGCACTACCACGTCACGCACCATTCAGAAAGAATGATGTTAGTGTGTTAAGACTCATCACAAAGTACTACAGACTGGTACATTTTAGAAGTAAAAAGGGAGGTGCTGTTAATAATTACTCAGGGACAACAGGGGTATTCGGGCACTGTTCCAGGCAAACAGAAACCTGTAGCCACCCTAACTCTGACCTGCTTGAGAATGTTAAGAGCAGGTCATTCCTCCTAAACCTCATCCCTGGATTTCTCTGAGTGCCAGCTCCCAGGCCACCGTCTGCTCTAATAACAGCACAAACAATGATGTCACCAACAGAAACATCTAGGTACAGAAATTTAAGTTAGCTGGGTGTGGTGGTGGGCACCTGTAATCCCAGCTACTCTGGAGGCTGAGGCAGGAGAATCGCTTGAACCCTGGAGTCAGAGGTTGCAGTGAGCTGAAATCACGCCATTGCATTCCAGCCTGGGTGGCAGAGAGAGACAAAGAAAGAGAGAAAGAGAGAAAGAGAGAGAGAGGGAAGGAGAGGAGAAAAGGAGGGAAGGAGGGAGGGAGGGAGGAAGGAAGGGAGGGAGGGAGGAAAGAAGGAAGGAAGGAAGGAATTTTATTTTTTCACAGGCCTGGAGGCTAATGTGTGAATTCAAGGTGTCGGCACTCGTTTCCTCAGGGGCCTTTCTCCTGGCTTGTAGATGGCACCTTCTCCCTATGCCTTCACATGGTCTTCCCCCTGCGTGTCTGTGTCCTAACCTCCTCTTCTTCTAAAGACATCAGTCACATCAGGTTAGGGCCCACTCTAAGGACCTCATTTTAACTTAAGTACCTCTTTAACGACCCCGTCTCTAGGCTGGGTGTGTGGCTCACACGCCAGCGCTTTGGGAGGCTGAGGAGGGCGGATCACGAGGTCAGGAGTTCAAGACCGGCCTGGCCAACATGGTGAAACCCCATCTCTACTAAAAGTATTAACATTAGCTGGGAGTGGTTGTGGGTGCCGGTAATCCCAGCTACTTGGGAGGTTGAGGCAGGAGAACTGCTTGACCCGGGAGGTGCAGGTTGCAGTGAGCCTAGATTGTGCCATTGAACCCCAGCCTAGGCAACAAGATCCAGACTCCATCTCAAAAAAAGAAAAGAAAAAGAAAAAAAGACCCTGTCTCCAAATACTGCCACATCATGAAGTGCTGGGGGTTATGACTGCAACCAATGAATTTTGTTGGCAGGTGTGTGGTGGCTCATGGCTGTAATCCCAGCCCTTTGGGAGACCAAGGCAAGAGGCCAGGAGTTTGAGACCAGCCTCCTGGGCATCATGGCCAGACCTCACCCCTCAGTCCCAGCTACTTGGGAGGCTGAGGTGAAAGGATCAATTAAACCCAGGAGTTCAAGGTTGTAGTGCACCACTGCACTCCAGCCTGGGCTAGAGTAAGACCCCTCATCATATATATATATATATATATATATATACGCATACACACACACACACACATATATACATACACATATATATGAATTTTGTAGGGACATAATACCCACTATGATATCAACTCTGACATACCATGGGTTGTTAGATGTACCCGGATGTCAAAGAGATTAAAATGAAACTGATGGGTTGAGAACGGTGGCTCATGCCTATTAACCCAGCACTTTCGGGGGCCCAGAAGGTAGCGAGACGTCATCTCTACCAAAAATGTAAAAAATAAATAAATAAATAAAAACAAGTCAGGTGTAGTGGTGCATGCACCTATAGTGCCAGTTACTTGGGGAGGCTGAGGTGGGAGGTACCCTTGAACCTTGGAAGTCAAGGCTGCAGTGAGCCATGATCACCCCACGGCACTTTAGCCTGGGGGACAGAGTGCGACCCTGTCTCAAAAACAAACAAAAAGTGAGTAACTGGACCTCAGAACTGATCAAAGATGTGCTGGTTTGGAAGGGGAAGAGTCCGTTCTTTATGCTTTTGTGATGGTGAAGGTAGCAATTTACAAACCTGTTCCTTTGAAATCATCGATTTCTCCCCTGCACCCTCCGAGAGGTCTGGGAGAGGAAGGTAGAACTCAGCCACCCAGATTGCTATCTTGATTGCTTCCCCTCCCTGGTGCCTCACTTCCTGCCAATTCTTCTTTTATAACAGTGCCCAAAACTGCCCCTTCCTCTCTCCCTACCCACACCCCAATCAGCCCTTAGCTCATACCTGGACAGTTTCCACAGCCTCTGAACCGGTCTTCCCACATCAGTCCCCTTCTTTTCCCTCCTGATCCCCGCTCACACAAGCACTGATCTGCAAAATGACTCTCAAAACTGCAGCCTTGGTCGTGCCACGCCCCTGATAGAAAGCCTTGGCTGGCTCTTCCTTCTGCAAGGGTAAAAACCTAAGGTGTCTCGGCCTAACCCTCCGGCACCCCTGTGCCCAGTCTGGCCCTCAGCCTCACACGCAGCTGCATCCGCGGTGCCCGGCCTCTCACCGCAGCCAGCGTTCCCACCTCAGGGCCTTGCACGCTTGGCACCCCTCCTCTGGCAGGCCTGTGCTCTGGGCCTGTCTGAATGCCACCATGTAATTATTGCACGTAGTTATTTATGTCTGACTCCCCAGCTAATAGCTATCCAAATTATCAAGACTGTAATGTACTCCATTAACCGCACTGGCTGAGAAAGGAGTTGTTTCTCCTTGGCTCCTCCAGAAAGAATGAAAAGTATTTCTCCCCTCCCCCACATCTCCCTCCCCTAAGAGAAGGTAGCCAGGCCTTTGTGTCCTGGAAGTCTGACTTCCCTTAGCCCCAAGGAGAGTTAACAGCCGTGTGTGTGTGTGTGTGTGTGTGTGTGTGTGTGTGTGTGTGTGTGTGTGTGTGTGTGTTTTCTGTGGGAGAAAGGGACGCTGCCTGATGGGACAGACTCCCCCTTTTGCTGTCTGAGATGGAAAGTTGCTGCAGCTCAGGTCATCTTGAATTTGGCCTGTGAATTCGTTTATATAAATTTAAAGTATTAGTTGCAGTTTTCTAAAAGTGAGAGATTTCCCATGAAAATCTCAATCGCTGGGTTCTCTGGAAAAACTCAAAGGTTTCGCATTTCTGGGCCCCTATTTTCACATGGCACAAATTGGCAGGATCCAAGTCTGGCTGGTGCCTTTAGACAGGCCACGTACTTTCCATTCACCACAGTCCCCACCACTCCCTAAAGTCTAACACCACCTGCAACATTCATTTGTGTACCTGCCTGTTCTTATCTGCATCGCAGTTTTCAACCCCTGCTTAGACACATCAAATAATCTGAGACATTTAACAGAAAGGAGATGGTGGCCATTGGCTTCAAGAGCGAAAGAGAGCAACGCAGCCCTATAGGTCTTGAGAACTTGAGCCTACTCTAAACTACCCTCCCCAAGGGGCAGGACCAGGGATAGAGATGCTTGGCTGGGTGCCTGCAAGGACTAGGCGGTGAGAGCTGTCACCTTGAGAATGTCAGGGAAAACCTCCACAGCTAAGCTGGGCTCAGAGAAACTGGAGCCACGCCCAGAACTGACCGCAGACATAGCAATCTTCAAAGGAGCACGGGCAAGGAGTAACAGCATCGGGGACCACACCAACCAACGACCTGCCCTACCTCCATCCTCCATTCCCTACCTGGCATAAGTCCCAGGAATTTTTTTTTTTTTTTTTTTTTTTTTTTTTTTTTTTTTGAGACCAAGGGTTGCAATTTTTGCCACGGGGGGAGTGCCGTGGACATCGTAACCAACAGTGCAAAATAAGCAACCCCGGAACAACAAAAACACA
>CAUYQU010066630.1:0-21924 GCA_963574635.1 Cheracebus regulus | reverse complement strand
TATTATATCATACCTATTCTAAAAGTGATCACATAATAGGAAATAAATCACTTTTTAGTAATTGCATAAGCATTTCACAGATTTAAATGAAATCCTGAGCAATAGAGCAAGATTCTCGTTCTCTCTCCCTCCTCTTTCTTTTTTCTCTTTATTCTACTTCTTTCTTTCTCTAAAAAAAAAAAAAGTGTTTCTATTTCTCCACATCCTCTCCAGCATCTCTTGTCTCCAGATTTGTTAATGATCACCATTCTAACTGGCATGAGATGGCATCTCAATGTAGTTTTGATTTGCATTTTTCTAATGACCAGTGATGATGAGCATTTTTTCATATGTTTGTTGGCCTCATAGATGTCTTATTTTGTAAAGTGTTTGTTCATATCTTTCACTCAATAGCAAAAAAAAAAAAAAAGAAAAGAAACTCAGACCTGGGTTTGCTTGCCAATATGAATGGGCAGATTGAAGTTGCACAGACTCTGTGTAAAAGAGAGTGATGAAGTTCAAAAAAATGCTAAGTGAAAAAAAGTAAATGCAGAACCATGTGCCTAGTATGCGGCCTTCCATGTAAAAATAGGAGGAGGCCAGGCATGGTGAATCATGCCTGCAATCTCAGCACTTTGGAAAGCCGAGGCAAGTGGATTGCTTGAGGCCAGGAGTTCAAGACTAGCCTGACCAACATGGTGTAACCCCACCTCTACTAAAAATACAAAAATTATCCAGGTGTAATGGCAGTTGCCTGTAATCCCAGCTATGTGGGAGACTGAGGCAGGAGAATTGCTGGAACTTGGGAGGCAGAGGCTGCAGATCATGCCACCGCACTCCAGCCTGGTTAACAAAGCGAGACTCTGTCTCAAAAATAAATAAATAAATAAGGCAGGTGGGAGAAGGAAGAAGGGAGAAGGATCTGCATTTACTTGTATGTGCATAATATATCTACAAAAGGATACCCAGAAAACTGAAAATATTGATTGCCTCTGGAATAGAAACTGGATGGGTGGGACAGAGGTAACAGAGGTTTTTCCATGTGCACCATTTTGAACCTCTTGAGTTTTGAGCCATGAGAATATGTTATCTATTCAAAAAGTAGCTATGTAGATGCATAGACTATGAAGATATATGAGAAGAAAAGCTGGTGAATAAATGAATGCGTGGGGGAATGACTGAATGTGCCCCTGACTGGATGTACCACTTGCTAGCTGTTGCATAACTCTGCTGTTCCTTCATTTCCTCATCTGTAAAATGGGAATAACAGCACCTACCTCAAAGGGTTACTGTGAAATTCAAATGAGTTAAAACAAGGAATTAGAAGAAAGTTTAGCCATCATAAATACAAAAAAAGTTAGCTATCATTATTTTATGACTATTACCCTTGTGACTTTGGGAGCTTACTTACCTAACTAAACACAGGCTTTGTACTCAGCCGTATCTGGATTTTAACCCAGGCTTGCCTCTGTATCTTCTGTGAGATATTGTGCAGGATTTTAAACTTCTCTTTCCCTCTGTTTTTGTATTTACAAAATGTGAATGATAGTAATATAACAACAATAATAATTCAGAAAGCCGACTCACTAACTTGATATTTGTTATTAGGAAATTCTTGATTTTTTAGGTGTGATAATCATACTGTGTTTATTTTTGTTTTTATTTTTTAGAGACAGCATCTTGCTCTGTTGCCCAGACTGGCATGCAGTGGTGTAATCTCTAGGCTCACTGCAACCTCTGCTCCCAGGTTCAAGCAGTTCTCCCACTTCAGCCTCCTGAGTAACTGGGACTACAGGCATGTGCCACCACACCCCGGCTATTTTTTTTTTTTTTTTTTGGTAGAGATAGGGTTCTGCCACATTGCTCAGGCTGATCTCCAACCCCTGGACTCAAAGGATCTGCCTGCCTCGGCCTTCCAAAGTGCTGACATTACAAGTTTGAGCCACTGTGCCTAGCCTATTGTGTTTAATTTTAATGAGTCCTATATTTTATAACTACAAACGAAAATATTCATTGATAAAAATATATAAGATTTGCTTCAAAATCATAAAGGGAGGAATCAGTAGGGGTATGAATAAAATGGAAGTGGTCACGAACTGATACTGCCGTGAGCAAGTCATGGGTACATGGGGCTCAACACTTGATATTCTCTGTTTTTGTGTATATTTGAAGTGTTCCCAGATAAAAAGCGTTTTTTGGCCGGGCACGGTGGCTCACGCCTGTAATCCTAGCACTTTGGGAGGCCAAGGTGGGTGGATCACCTGAGGTCAGGAGTTCAAGACCAGCCTGGCCATCATGGTGAAACCCCATCTTTAAAAAAAAAAAAAAGAAAAAAATAAAAATAAATATTTAAAAAAAGCGTTTTTTTAAGAGACTACAGCAAAGTGAGAAAACACATCATAAAGTAGCAGGAATGCAGTAATAACTCAAAAATGGCTGCTGGTAGCCAGGTGTAGCAGTAGTTGTAGTATCGTGATAATTTTTATTAGCTTCAATTAAATGGTCAGGAACAAAGGCTGATAGGCAAGGGAATGGATTAACTGATATGTGAGAAGAATCATCCCTTTTTAAGTTCTCCTAACAAAGATCTCACTTTTCTGATCTTTGAGGGAGCATCAACCCCCACAGGTACAGACGTTTGCACAGCTCTGACATATAACATTCATAGAACTGAGCCGCAAACCAGACCCAGAAACATGCTAGAATTCTCTCTCCATTGTTAAATGTTAGCAGCCATTTTGTCTTCATTTAGAGCCTCAATTAAACAGCATCAAATAGGGCACGTATTTTTTTTTCTTCTGCAAATATATCTTTACAATCAAATACCTCATTTTTAGTCATTCACCCTTGAAAAACTGAAAGTGAATTTCAAATAGTGATGTGTGGCCAGTTTGAACCTGGACAGTCATTAGTATTAGAGGAGTGGGGATTTGAAAATACTGCCTTAAGAAAAGTTTCTCCCTTAACTTATTTTTTACCCTTCCCACCTCTGTCTCCATGGAAATAGGGTCAGAGGCCTCTGGGAGCTCCCAGGGAGCCAGCAGCTGGCAATGAGAATTCTCACTTAGAGACTTCAGCTGAAAGCCATAAACTCCTTTACAAAGACCAGCTGAGTCTTTTGGCCAACATAGTCTCTTTTTTACACTAATAAATAGATGGCCTTTTTTTTTTCTTTTGTCTTTTTCTTTTGGTGTATACATGGAAGAAGAAGAGGTGCCCTAAGTAATAACCATTTTTGCATTTATACTTGAACTTCTGTGCAATAAATCAAGATAGAGATATTCCTTAAGAATTTATTTTCAAGTTAACATGTTTAAATGACGGTGTACATATGGAATTAAGGAATTATCACTTGCTTGATCTCTGTCCTTTCAAGTTTATGATAACACCAGATATTTGAAGACAAATATATGTGAAGTTATTCATTACATGCTTACCAGTTATAAATGATTCTAACAGAATGTCATCATGACATAATTCAAAATCAGTTGGTTAAAGGAAAAAACAAATCTCAAGATATGAGCAGTTGGTACCATTCCACAGGCTGTTTTATGAATTAAAGTATAATTTACTATTAGAACCTATTTTTGTTGAACTGTTAATGCTAGTCCATATTTTTTGCACTTTAAATATTCAGTTTACTCATAAATCATTTAAAAATATCTGAGAAGGGTGGCTACTCGACTATGACAAATACTTTGTTATTTTTATATATTACATATTATTATTTGATAGCTGAATATTTATTTAAACAATATGAAATGTAAATTTAAGTTAAAAAAAAAAAAAAACAGCCCTAGCAAATTCTTTTTAAATTTGGAGATGCAGGAGTCTGTGTTTCAAACAATTTTTTTATGCCACACTTTTTTTTATGGTTCAAAGTTTGTAGACTCAATAAGATTCAGCATTATTTCCAAGAACTTTTACGAAATTTCATCACTACTCTTACATAAAACACTGAGTTATTTCTTTTAATCATCAATCACACAACTGCTCTGAATTTTCCAGAACTTAGCTTCAGCAGGCATCAGAACCATAGCACCTCTCTCAGACGCTTTCACATTCTTTCTCTGTCTCTTTTTTCAGTGTTGTGGTCAGCACTCTAATGATGTCGAGCTTTTATTCTTCAGCGTTTCCTTTGTCTTTGGGTCCTTTCGCATGTCCCTGCTGAGCTCTCTCTCTCTCTGTCTTGGGTTGAGCCCTTATTCCATGTTCCCCTGCTCTCAGAAGTGAAACAGAACATCGTGTTCCGAAGCTGCCCAGCACACATGCTTCATGACGCTGCCAAGTTTGCAGCTGACCAATTGGCCTACTTTAGAGGGCTCACATTTATAAAATCTACAAGTCTTTATTTCCACAAGCCCATCACCTCCTCCCCACCCTGCCGAAAAAGAGTATGCCAAACGCACCGATAAATCAAGGGTTTTTTGCTGTTGCAATAAAATGAACAGTTATTTCTTTGCCCCAATAGCTGGCGCTCCGCCTTGCTATTCCCTCCTGAATCGATGGAAAATATGGGTTGGTGTGTGGTACAAAGACATTCGAAAGTGGCTGCCCCTGTATTAACTAATTTCAAAAGAAATATACAAACAAAATGATATGCTCTTCTATTTTTTTGAGAGAATTTCTAAAGTAATTCTCTTCCAAAAATGGATCCAGGCAAATCTGTCTTCTCGAAATTAGGAAGACAGAGTTTAGTGCCTTGCTTTTTCAATGAGATCGGGTCAGACAAGTCTTATGGATTTAGATATCTTAAACACTCATTGGCATTTGAATCTTCCAAGATTTTATAATAGATTCAAGATCAAGTAGGAGAGGGTAAGGATTTAATGGCATAAAGAAAAGGTGTAGGAATTGGTTTCTTGTGATTTTAGTGATTCCTGTCCTACTCTTCAAGAAAAGGAGTTCGGTCAAGGGTAGATCCAGGTTATTGCAAAGCTTATAAAAGATCCAGATTATTGCAAAGCTTATAAAATACAGAGCACTCTCTATGAAAAAGAATATGAAATTAAGCCCAAAAGTAAATATCTACTTAGAATAAGAGAAGAAACCATAACAAATTACAAACTTTAAAAAGCATCCAGAAAAATTGCATCATTACCACAACTATTAAGAATTATTGTTACTATTACAACTTCACTGATTGACCCACCTATATAACACTTCTTTCCCTACTTTTTTGACTTTATCATCTTTAACCATTCCTCAAATATCCAAAACTTTATAATACTATTTTGTGTAAAGAGAATCCAAAGATACTTTTGTTTTTCTTCTGGTATGGCAGATAGAAATTTGTTTTTTGTTATTGATGGTTTCTAAAAGATTCTTTCAGCTTGAGAACTATTGGTCATGCCACAGCTGCAACCTCTCTTGCTCCAGAGGTGCCTCATGCCCTGAGAAAAGGCCTCAGAGGCTCCAGACCTTTGATCTTGCTGGGCAGGGCTCCAGCTGACCCTTTGGCCCTTGCCTCAGCAACTGATACGGCATCCCGTTTGGTGTCCTGGGTGGAAAGGGAGGGATTGAGATGCTGGTGATGAAGCCTTTGTCTGGAAAACCCTGAGCAGGCAGTGGTGAAGCATCTCATTCCGAACCTTCTCTTTGGTGCCAGAGTTGGATTTCAGATACCTGGGGAGGCTCCACATGGTGCAGGGTGTCACTGGAGGTCAGCAAAAATTGAGAGAGTGCATTCAACCTACCAGTCTTATCCACAGACCCAGAATGTAGAGATTGACCCTCTGGCTGAGCTGGCTCTTCATGCCTCCAGCTACACTTTAAATCCCTGAGAAGGACACACAGGACCTTGGAAGGGGCCTGGGAAAGTAAGCAGCTGTGAAACTAAAAGTCCATTAACTTTATGAAAATCCTCCTCTCTCTTCAGTGCTCATAATAGAGTGAACATTCGCTGGGTGCAGTGGCTCACGCCTGTAATCCCAGCACTTTGGGAGGCTGAGGCGGGCGGATTGCCTGAGGTCAGGAGTTCGAAACAAGCCTTGTCAACATGGCGAAATCCCATCTCTACTAAAAATACAGAAATTAGCTAGCTGTGGTGGCAGGTGCCTATAATCCCAACTACTCAGGAGGCTGAGGCAGGAGAATCGCTTGAACCTGGGAGATGGAGGTTGCCATGAGCCAAGATCATGTCACTGCACTCCAGCCTGGGCAACAAGAGTGAAACTATATCTCAAGAAAAAAAATGTGTGTGTATATATATACATTTTTATACATGTATGTATGTATATATATATATGTATGTGTGTATGTATATATACATGAAAATAGAAATGAATTCTCTGGCTAAAGTGATCCCTATTTAGTATTCTCAAAATTTTAAGCTCCACAGGGCAGGTATTTTGTCTGCTTGGGTCACCACTGGTTCTTCATCTTCTTCTGAATATTGAAGGGGACCAAAATTAGTTGGCAGTGCCCTTCACTTTCTAGAGTTAAAATAGGGTAGCCAACTAGAAGCTGCTGGCAAGTGCTCACTTTTAATGTCTTCATATGCCCTTGAGATACTTGTTCTTACATCATCCAAGCTCCTCCGCTCCCCACTTCATTTTGTTGTGGGGGTGGGTTTTGAAGCATAGTTTAAGCATCATGTCATCTTCTTTTCATTTTGAGTCCATGCTCTATTGCTGCCCAGATAGGCAAATGTCAAGGCTTTTTGGCTGGGACTCTTCCAGTTGTATTACAATGCTGAAACTTTTTTAGAGTAGAAAAGCTCCTTACTCTGTTTTTAAATATCAATTTAAGATATTAGAAGATTTTTGAAAATATGAACATGTTTTCTTGTTTCTTGAGGATTCTGAGATGCTTCTTTTGGCCTGTGGGGAGAAAATAAGCAGTCAATTTCGTCAATGTGAGATTATTTGGGGTCTCTTCATTTCTTAAGCTTGCACGTCACAGTACGGCTATCTAAACCTTCAGATAGTGAGTCAGTAAGTTCTGTTCCTCTGATTTGTACATTTAGATGGCAACATTGTGACTTGCAGACTTAAGAAATGAAGAGACCCTGAGACCAGACATGGTGGTTCAGGCCTGTAATCCCAGCACTTCGGGTGGCTGAGGCAGGTGGATCACCTGAGGTCAGGAGTTCGAGACCAGCCTGACCAACATGGTGAAACCCTATCTCTACTAAAAAAATACAAAATTAGCCAGGCATGGTAATGCATACTTATAATCCCAGCTACTTGAAAGGCTGAGGCAGGAGAATTGCTTGAACCTGGGAGGCAGAGGTTACAGTGAGCTAAGATTGCACCATTGCACTCCAGCCTGGGTGACAGAGTGAGACACTGTGAAAGAAAAAGAAAGAAAGAAAGAGGGAAGGAAGGAAGGGAGAGAGAGAGAGAGAGGGAAGGAGGGAGGGAGGGAGGGGAAAAAACAGGGAAATGCAGAGACCCAAATTAACCCACACATTGACCAAATTGACTGCATTATTTTCTTCCGTGGGCCAAAAGAACTCATAGATTACACAGAATATTAGGGCTGGGATGACACAATGTCTCCTCCCTTTTACATTAGTGAAGAAACTGACCCTCAAAAGGATTAAATGAATTGCTCAAAGTTGTAATCATGAGTAGCATCAATTAGAAGTTCTATAAGGGAGGCATAATAAAATTATTCTTCCAAATAAGTATCTTAGTTCATTCAGGCTGCCATACCAAAATATCATAGATTGGGTGGCTTAAAAACAAGGAAATTTATTTTTCAAAGTTCTGCAGAATGGGAAGTTCAAGATAAAGACAGCAGATTTGGTGTCTGGTTAAGGCCAGTGTTTCCTGGGTGCACACAGAGTGCCTTCTCACCGTGTCCTCACATGGTGGAAGGGCAAGGGGTAACTTTTGGGCCCCTTATTTATTTTTTTAAGAGTCAGGGTCTCACTCTGTCATCTAGGCTGGAGTACAGTGGTGCAATTATAGCTCACTTGAACACCTGGGCTCAAGTGATCCTCCTGCCTGCCTCAGCCTCCCAAGTAGCTGGAACTACAGGCTCGCACCACCACACGCAGCTAATTACAAAAATATTTTTTGTAGAGATGGGGTTGGAGGGTCTTGCCATGTTGCACAGGCTGGTCTTGAACTCCTGGCCTTTAGTGATCCTCCCACCTCAACCTCCCAAAGTGCTGGGATTACAGCTCTGAGCCACCACACCCAGTCGGGCCTCTTTAATAAGGGCACTAATCCTAATCATTAGGGATCCACTTTCATTACCTAATCACCTCCCAAAAGCTCCACCTCGTAATATCATCACCTTGGGGGATAAAGACTTCAACATAAGAATTGGGAGGTGTATGATGTTCATTGTAGGCTTGCAATAAAAAAAAAAAAAAAAAGGGAGGTGGTGGCAGGGGGGGACTGACAAACATTCAGACCATAGCAGTAAGTTTTGAAATTTTCCTTATCTCTTATTTTCATTTTTCCATTAGCTCTTATCTCTAATACCATGACCACTGTGATTAATGATGTCTGAGTCAGTAACATTTGAAACTCTAATACCTATATATTATGATAAGGAACACATGGAGACCAAGAACTCCAGAGTCATGACCTTGGACTGACTGGACATTGGCATGGTGCTGGCCACTGGAAGAACAGTTTCTGAAATTTTCTGAAATAAATTGAGTATGTTTGAACCTTGTCTCAATTGCCTACACAGTACTGCAAATGCAGGACTTATTTATTTATTAATTTATTCAACAAACATTTATTAGAGCATTGCTCTAAGCCAGGCACTTTGCTCAGAGAGGCTTATATAGATAAAATAGACATGGATCCTGCTTCCAGATCATAATTGAGTGGAGAAGCAAATACACAACATCCAGTAATGCTCCGCATAATAACACTTTGGTCAATGATAGACTGTATATAGGACATAGGCATTATAAGATTATAATGGAGCTGAACATTTCTATTGCCTAGCAATATCATACCCACTGTAACATTGCAGTACAATGCATTACATGACTCAAGTCAAAGTGTTAAAAAAAAAAAATTCATAACATAAAAGTGTTATAGTAAGCTAAAGTTAATTTATTTTTGAAGAAATAAATTTTTTTTAAATAAACGATGTAGTCTAGGTGTTTATAAAGCCTACAGGAGTATACAGTAATGTCCTCGGCCTTCACATCCACTCACTACCACTCACTTACTCCCCCAGAGCACCTTCCAGTCCTGCAATCTCCATTCATGGTAAGTATCCTATACAGGATGTACTGTTTTGTTGTTTTGTTTTTTTGAGGCTCTGTTCCCAAACTGGGAGTGCAGTGGCGCTATCTTGGCTCACTGCAACCTCTACCTCCTAGGTTCAAGTGATTCTCCTGCCTCAGCCTCCTGAGTAGCTGGGATTACAGGTGCCCGCCACCACGCCCAGCTAATTTTTGTATTTTTAGTAGAGATGGGGTTTCACCATGTTGGCCAGGCTGAACTCAAACTCCTGGCTTCAAGTGATCCACCTGCCTCAGCCTCCCAAAGTGCTGGGATTATAGGTGACAGTCACCATGCCCGGCTTATTTTTAAAATCTTTTATTCCGTATTTTTACTGTACCTTTTAGTATTTGGATACATAAATACTGACCATTATGTTGTAATTGCCTATAGTAACATGCTGTAGAGGTTTGCAGCCTAGGAACAATGCCTAGGTGTGTAGTACACTCTACTATTTAGGTTTACATTAATACACTCTATGATGTTCACAGGACAAAGTCACCTAATGATACATTTCTCAGAACATATCCTCCTTAAGCAACACATGACTGTATTTGTTTCTACTGCTGGGATGCAAATTACCAAAAATTTAGCAGCTTAAACCCACACTTGTTTTTAGCTCACAGTTCTGTGGATAAGGAAGTCTGTGTACAACACAAATTCAGGTTCTCACAGGACTGAAATCGAGGTGCCAGGCAGGCTGCATTCTCATCTGGAGCTGGGATCCCATTCCAAGCTCCTGTGCTTGTGACAGAACTCAGTTCCCTGAGGCTGTGGAACTGAAGCTCCTTGCTGGCTGTCAACCAGAGGCTGCTCTTGGATCCTAGATGCTGCCTGCCTTCCTTGCCACGTGGCCCCCTCCATCTCCACACAAGCAATGGCTTACCGTTCTTGCATCAGATCCCTCTCAGACTTCAAATCTCTTTTGAAGAGCCTTATCTCTTTTAAAAGCTGACCTGATTATGTCAGTCTCACCAAGGGTAATCTCACTATCTTAAGGTGAGATTTGGCATGTTAATTACGTCTGCAAAATCCCTTTGTCATATAATATAATATAATCATGGGAGCAATACCTCACCGGCCCTGTTCACACTCACTGGGAGAAGATTTAGGGAATCACTGGAGGTCATTTTAGAATTCTGCCCACAGCCTACAGCACATAACAAAGAGTAATTATATAGTGAAGGCAGCTACAAAGAGCTGTGGGAATGCAGAGAAGGGTAAATGGAACTCTGTCTAGTGGCAGGATAGAGTTAGGGTAGGAGAACAGGTAGAGTTGAGCTGATTGGGAAGAATGAGTAGGAACAGAACAGGCAGGAAAAGGGCAGGCCCTTCTACTTCACTCCCATGTGTCTGCTTTATCCACCAGTACAGCTGAGGCCCTTGGGTACGTGGAGCAGGCCACCTCTGGGGACTTCCTTCCCCAACCCCCAACATATCAACCATAATCATGTACTCCTACATGGTGTTCAAGAAATATTTTGTATTGATTCTATATCTAATTAATTTTTTAAATGTTATTTATTTATTTAGAGACAGGGTTTTGCCGTGTAGGCCAGGCTGGTCTCGAACTCCTGGGCTCAAGCAATCTACCCCACTCAGCCTCCCAAAGTGTTAGGATTACAGGCATGAGCCACCATGCCCAGCCAATATCTAATTAATTTGTGATAGTCATGTAATCACGAACCTCTTGCTTGCCTTATTCATTACTCTCTCTGCATCAAAGTTTTTACAAAAATAAAATTTGAATTTTATAAAACGTTTACACACACACACACACATAGGAAATACCTAGTTGATTTTTGATGACTGACTTCTATTAACCTCTTCCACTGTTTTCTTTCTCTCATCCTACCCACTTTGCTCACCTTGCCCCAGCTGAGTCATCCCTGATCAGATGTTGTCTCAGTCAGTATTCTTCAGAGAAATAGAACCAGTAGGAGACAGACAGATGGACAGATAGAGATGATTTTCAGAAACTGACTCATGGCATTGTGGAGACCAGCAAATCTGAAGTCTGGAAGTGTAGAGCCCACAGGCAGCCTAGAAACTCAGTCAGAAGTTAACTTGGCAGCCTTGAGGCAGATTTCATCTCCAGAAAAATCTTAACTTTTGCCCTTAAGAATTTTCAATGGATTGTATAAAGCTCATTCCCATTATCAAAAGTAACCTCCTTTAACATAAAATCAGCTGACAACAGATGTCAACCACATCTACAAAATATCCTCGCAGCAATATCCCGATTAGTGTCTGACTAAAGAACTGGGTAATACAGCCTAGCCAGGTTGACATATAGAGCCAGCCATAGTAGATGTCTTCAGCCAAGCTTGGACATTCCAGACCCGTCAATCCCCCTGGTGACTGAACCCTCAGCCAACATGTGGAGTAGCAGTGATAGTGACCAGCTGCCCCCAGTCAACGTGAAATTCTGTGAAATAATAAAATGGTGGTAGTTTAAGCCACTAAGATTGAGGTGGTTTGTTAGGTAGTGATAGAAAACCAAAACCCCTACAGATTAAAAGGAGGCCTTGAAACACAAATCCTTAGGTACAGATAAAAGGTGGAACAGCTCTGTGAACAGCAGCAAGATTTTGAGGCCCAGCCTTTAGAGCAAGACCATTCATGTGACTTAGCTCCAGTGACCTCAGAACCATGTTCAAAGTTCTTCAGGTATCCATCAGACATGTGTTTATTACCTTCCCGCTTCTTAAGAATACCTGGTTTCTGTTTGGGAATCAAAAAAAAAAAAAAAAATTCCATCTCCTTCCCCTCAAAGATGAAGCATATGACCTTGGCTAGGCCAATCAGCATCTCCTTGGATGCAGTGATTGATTCAAAGATGGATGTATGACCTAAACCTGTTCAATCAGAGTGACTTTCTGAGCTTTGGCTGAAAACGGTGGCAATGATGCTCTTTCTGCCTTGCTGGATGTCAGTTTTAAAGCACACAGTTGATTCCAGGAGCTGCTGGCAGCCAGTTGGTGACCTTGAGGGGAGTTAAGCATTAATCCAACAGCCTGGAAGGAAGAACAGAGAGAGATAAAGATAAACCATGACTTTAGTCCTACCACTGAGCTGCTGGAGTAAGCCTCACCTGAAGCTTACTTTCTGCTGGCTTTTTGGCAAATTTCCTTTATTTTTTTAATCCTATTTAAGGTGCATGTTTTGCTATTTGCATCTGAAAGCCTGTATGTATTAGAGCCATTCTTAAAGGAGAGAGAATTGTTATGAGTTTTGCAAATACCTCCAGAGGTGCCTACAAAAAGGCTGTAAGTCCTTTTCACCTCTATCAAGAGTTGTTTTGAAAGTAGGACAATGGAAAGAGATCCCATGACATCCCTACTGACATCAGGACTCTGGACTCTGCATGTCACCTGTGAGGAAGGGAGAATGTTGGATGTTAAGACTGGAACTAAAACTCACTGCGCACCTACTGTGAGCCAAGCACTGGCCTGGATCCTTCACATACATTATCTTACCAAATATCTACAAAATGCCTTTGAGTGGTTTTTCTAATCTCTGCAGATGTGGAAGCTGAAGCTCGGAGAAGATAATTAAATTGGCCGAGGTCATGCTGCTATTTAGTTTCAAGCAAGTTTCAAAGTCTTGCTTGAAGAGTTCTTTCTGACTCCAGTGCTCCTTCCCTCCCGCGGGAGTCTTTAGACTCCTACCAGAAGCACCCTCTCATATCAGTTCTGTTACGATCACATCCACAGTAACTAACAGTGAGGAGAAGGAAAGGAAGACATAAAACCTTGGAGGCAGGGGTGTGGGTGTGGGTGTAGGGAGGAAAGAACTCCACCCTCAGCCTCACTCTAATAGTTGCACAGACTGTCAGACCTCACAGCCAGATGTGTTCCATACAGATTCTTCAAATGTCAGAGCAGAGTCATCTACTCCAACTTTCTCCTTTTATAGTTGAAGGAACTGAGTAAGGCCAGAGAGGTCAACTGACCTACCCTCCAGCCACACAGCTAAAGGCTGAACTAAAACCACACTGAGCTTTTGTTCCACCTCTGGTTCGTAGCATAGACTGTTGTTTGAGATTTTGGAACTACATGACCTGGGTTCATTGCTTGGCCCTGCCACTTACTGAATGGTTTGGACAAGTTATTGAATCATTCTGGGCCTTGATTTTCTTACTGGTTAAATGTGGAATTTTAACAGCCTTATCTCTTGGATATAAATCGCATAAAATAGCATCAGGGAACCTAGTGAGTGCTGTGTTAACTTCCACTGATAGGCTCACAACTCACTGCCTCATTGGCACTGATTGTCTTCCCATCCGGCCTCATCTTCAGCATCTCTCAGGTGTCTTTTTACACTTTGGTTACCTCCAGGGAGATCTAAATTACAGTCTGTCACTAATCTGCCTGTATCTGCTCTAGAAAAGAACTTATAATGACTATACTGTGAAATCAGGGAGGCAATAGAGCAAGAGCCGTAATTTTAATCTTAACTTGTCAAACCTTTAGTTTTCCTTTTTTCTGACTGTTGGTGGAAGTAGGAAGAGGAAGGTTCCTGTTTCTCTTTCCATCCTCCCACTATTGAAATCTGCCACCATGACAGGATCTGATAAGCTCATTCAGTATTAACTCACTGATAAGGCTTAACCAGTGACTTTTGTTTTTAAGGGTATTTGCAAGTTTCACCCAAGGTCAAAGCCCAAACCAAAGGATCTCCAACGTTAGGGTTTTGGTATCCATCAAGAGTGGGACAGGTTTGAATTTTGGGTTGTTTTTGCTGGTGTTGGATCAGGGAGAATGAAAGGAAGGAAACCCAGAAGATTTGTAATAAGTCCAGGTCCCATCTTCCAGGCTGAGAGTGAGCGAACCAGGTGGGCAAGTGAGAAAGGAAGTGTTGACTCTTCCCCAGGACTGCCTGTTAGACAATCAGAATTGCCTTTGAGGGAACCTAGGGTGGGGGGTAGAGGACAGATCCACCAAGAACCAAGGCCTTCACTGAGGACCAAGAAACCATGCGTCATATTCAAGAAACTAGAAGGGGACAATGAAACCCGTGAAGAACCTCTGGAGTAAGACTGAACCCAGAGCTCACACCCTTCTCTCCCTTGAGCAGGCTCTGTGCTGCGGGGTGGGGACCGATTCAAGGCTCTGAGATGGATGACACTCCCTACTGTTACTGCCCCTCTTGCCACCCTCTACTCTCAGGGTTGGCACACCTTCCAAAGAACAGAGGGGGCGGGGGACAGAGGAGGCAATAACCAATGTTACCAAGAGTCTCTTGGACTTTGGAAGAACGCCAGAACTGCAGCAAGGTCAAAACCATCAGCCCACATCGTGTTCTCTCTGCACTTCCTTCTCACATTCTCTGAAGACATGAGGAGGAAGTGGGAGTCCAGGTAGAACAACTCCTCTCCTTGAAGAGAAGACCTAGGCCAGGAACACAGGGCTGGGCATGGGAGCACGAGCTGCAGAAGTAGCAGCACATGCCTTCCTGCTGAGGGGCCCCTGTGGTCCCAGGGCTTACTACGAGGCTCTATGCAGCAAGCACTCTATACAGACTTATCAGGTGAATGTCTTCACACATATATGCCTCTGGCTTTTCAAAAGTGTTCAGAAGGCTGTGGTGTGATTATGTGATTAATATCCCTAATTCATAATTTATTATTCTTATTTAGTCAATAAATGGACAGTAAAAGACAACTGCTCTTGAAGGAGGAGCCATAACGTAATTTTGACTTTCTTTTTTTTTTTTTTTTTTTTGAGATGGAGTCTAATTCTATTGCACATGCTGGAGTACAGTGGCACCATCTCAGCTCACTGCAACCTCTGCCTCCTGGATTCAAGCAATTCTCCTGCCTCGGCCTCCTGAGTAGCTGGGACTAAAGGTGCACATCACCATGCCTGGCTAATTTTTGTATTTTTAGTAGAGTTGGAGTTTCACCATGTTGGTCAGGCTGGTCTCGAACTGCTGACCTCAGGTGATCCACCCACCTCGGCCTCCCAAAGTGCTGGGATTACAGGCGTGAGCCACAACACCCGGCCCAATTTTGACTTTCAAAAGAGATTCTCAGTCTTGAGAAGCTTGGACACATTAGGCTACATCATTGCTTTTTCCTTTCCTCTCCTTACAACTGCAGTGTGTGCCAATTATAGCTTTATGAATGTGAGTCCTTTGCCCATCCCATTCACCACTAGAAAACAGCTATTTGTTGTCCTCTGCTGCATATTGGATTAAATTAATGAAACAAACATAACTGTTTAAAACTTCCTTTTAAAAAAGCCTCAGTGTATTTTCCATTGAGAAATATCTTTTATGTTTTTCCCTGGGGTGAATTTAGCCTAATCCATCCTTCCTACCAGCTCCTTTACATTATGTTGATTTGGGAGCAGATTCTTCTGGAGAAAAACAAAAAACAAAAAACTGAACTCCGCTTTCTGAATTTTGCCACTCACAGAAAAATTTAGCTAGATGTGATCTACAGGCAAGATATACCTAAGTTGTCTGGGGTTGGCACTCAGATTGTTAGTTAAATATCAATTCAAGATCAATGCACGCTGCTAACTTTGTTCAGTTTTCTTTCCACTAAAATAAATTGACCACCAGGCAATTTTTGGTTATATTTCTAACATCGTTTTTAGTTAAGTGACAAAATATTTAAATTTACAAAAGTGTACGTTCAAGGAAAATAGAAGAGTATGAAGAAAAATGCCCTCATTAGCCCATAGACAGAAGTGATTACAATTTGAAATGTTTAGGAAGATAACAATTGTGCTTACGTCTAAGAGATTATTTTATGTTTGTTTGTTTTTCTTCTCTCCTATAAATGATGTAGAAATGCAAACAAATGCATGTGCATAAAACAAGAAATGATACCATCTCCATGTTAAACTTCTATTCCTACTCATCATCTTTGTCTTCTTCCTCATGATCACCAAAGAATCAGCTACCTTCTGTGTTTTGTAGGGAAATCTGTGGCTGTTCCTCTTTGAAGCAAGCAGACTATGTACCCTTGGAATACAGGTCTGTGGCCTGGGACAACTCACTTTCCCTCTCCAATTTCTCTACAAAATATGAGGGGTCCTTAGAACTTTGATACTAAAACGACTATGCCCACCTTTTATATAATTCAAAATAAAAACAAAACTAGACCCTAAAATAAAGGTCAGGATACCCAACAATTTGATTTGCCCCATGATGACTGTGTCCTTGCTTTGGGGAAAATATTAAATAGAACATTCTTTCAGTACATGTATTTCTGCTTCTTCTGGCTTTGGCAAATGAACCCCAAAAGAACAAGGTGCCATACAGTCTCTCTGAGCTCTGAAAGTGTATGATTTGTCAGTTGTCATTTGGAGAATAGAAGTGGAGGTGGTGAGATTGAAAAACATAAATAATATCAAATAAAGCTAAATAAGAATAGATCATTTTGAGAGGTTGGGAGAAATTAACAAGAGTATTGCTAATGAGAGCCCTACTTCTTAGATGTGGGATATACACAGTGAATTCCAAATAATAGAGTATATAAAGGGGCAAAAAAAAAAAAGTAACTTTACAGTGGAGAAATCTGACAAACACTACTAGGTCAGGTGATCAAGGTCAACATCAACAGTCATAAATCATGTTGATAGCATAAACCCTTGCTCTGATGTGATAAAGTGGTATTTTACCTCTGTGGTCTTCTAAAATCCATTACCCCTAGTCTAATCATGAGAAAAACGGAAGACAAATCTCAGTACAGGGGCACCCGCTTACCTGTTCAAAATTAATCATCAGTAGTTCTCAAAACTGTCAACAGAATCAAGACTAACAAAAGTCTGAAAAACTCTCACAGCCAAGTAGAGCCTAAAGTGACGTGACAACTAAATACAATGTGGATCCCTCGATGGGATCCCGGAGTGGAAAAAGGAATTAGGTAGGAACTAAGGAAATCTGAATCAATCATGATCTTTAGCTAGTAATAATAGGTCAATATTGCTTCGATAATTATAAAAAATTTCATCATTAATGTAAGATGTTAATAATAGGTGAAACCTATTGGAGGGTTCATGGGAACCCTATAATAGTATCCTCAATTGTTCTTTAAATTTCAAGCTGTTCTGTTTCACCCTTTCACCCAGGCTGAAGTAGCATGATCTTGGCTCACTGCAACATCCACCCTGTCGCCTGCGACCTGAGTTCAAGCCATTCTCCTGTCTCAGCCTCCAGAATAGCTGGGATTACAGGCGCCTGCTACCACTTCTGGCTAATTTTTGTATTTTTAGTAGAAACGAAGTTTCGCCATGTTGGCCAGGGTGCTCTCAAACTTCAGGTGATCTATGCGACTCAGCCTCCCAAAGTGCTAGGATTACAGGTGTGAGCCACCACACCCAGCCTAAAACAATTTTTTAAATGAATGAGCAATTATTGAAAACAAGAATGACAATGGCCTGATGGCATTACACATTTTTGTACAGGCTCACCATGCCCAGGCAAGGGTTTTTTCTTATTCTTTACATGTTGGAAAGGGAGGCTCTTTCAATTCTGCCTAATGATTTTACCTTAACTGAATTTTTCCTGACGTTCTCTGTAGTGAAAAGTGCAGTTAGAGCAGATATTATAGCACATGTGAATTATTAATTTACTATGTTTTTCCATGGCCAACTCACCCTGTTCTAAGCCACAGCCACCTGGCACCTTCAATTTGAAATTTATAAGGCATGAGCTATATGTTCCTCATAGAAAGAGTTAAAGTTATTTTATAGCCATAACAAGATTGGACTTCGGGCATACCGTTTATAAGCTGTGTAATAGCATTGGACAAATTACTTAACATCTCTGAAACTCAATTTTCTCTTTTATTAAAAAAAGAAAATCAGCAACAACGCTTTGCAGGATTGTAGTGAGTGAGTATAAAGTATGTGATACCTGGAACATAGAAGTTCTCAGTAAATCACGATGAATAATAAACAGTAACAAATAATGATCAGCGCAAACCCAGAGTAGATCATCTCCTTTGGCTGTAAGGAAATAGGACTTAAGCAGCTCTTTTTCCAATCCGCCTTCCCACTTTCACAGGCCACACTGCAGCCAGCATCTAGAAGGCTCTCTGCCAACAGCAGCGCCGGTTCGTTATCTAAGTGAGTCTTGGTCATTAAGCAAAGTCAGGGTCTTTGTTACTGGTTTCATCCCCACTGGCCTTGCAGAGAAAGCCCAAGCCACAGGGTACGTCTCCGCCTGCCAATGCCCTGTATTCCTGAAACAAAAAGGCAATAAAAAACACGACAGTTAGTGTCAGACGCGGAGCCCGGGCTCGGGAGCGGGCGGGAGGGCTCGCTTTTCTGCCTGTCCGGCAGCACCTGTCACGGAGGCGGGCGGTGGGGGCCCGGCCCGGGCTGGGCAGCGCCGCTTCCTCCGCCCCCGCCGCGCGCCCTCCCGAGCGGCTCCGGCCCGGGCTCCCAGCAACGCGGCGGCGCGGCCGGCGCTGCGACTAGAAAGCGCCCATTGAGGGCTTGCAGCTGCCAGTGCCGCCTGCCCAAATCCGACATAAAGCTGGGACTTCAGCTCCAGTGAAGAAGACACTACTGTGTTCTTCCTGAGCCCCAGTCACGGCTATAAAACGTTAAAAGCAAACTGGCGATTGTTAGACCTGCATTTGTTGACACCCCGAATCTTGAATCACAACGGGGCAGCTTGGGCTGCCAAGGCCCGGCGAGGCGCGGCTTTCTCCTGGACACTGGAGTCTGTTCTCCGACCCAAGGGACACAGGAAAAGTTGAGTAAATAGCATAGCGCTTTCCTTTTGATAGATGTTTGCTCACGAAGACTTCAATCGGATATTTGGGGGCTTGGGTTGAAGGACAAGTACTTGCAGAATCAAGATGCTGTCTCACGTTAGCTTTGAGGCTTTCTAAAGTATCCTGAAATAATAGTAAGAATAATAATAATAAAAAGCCGAGCTACATAAAATATATCAGGCCGAATTAAGGCATAACAGGCATCCTTAAAAAAAAAAAAAAAACTACTTGGAAGAAAAAATGGGAGGGGAAATAGACGAAATGATAATGGCAGTGTGATTAATTGGTTAAGCCAATGGAACCTCAATTCACTATTCTACTCTTGCAAATTTTGAAACAATGTTTCATTTAAAATATTTCATTTAAAAAAAGTCCTTCTGCGCTCCCCTTTCACCAGGCTACACTACATAAAATAGATTTCCTTTTAAATGTCTCTATTTCATTTTTAAATTTTTTAGGGTTTTTTTTTTTCTTGTAACTATCATGTAAGAATTGTGTGTGTCTGTTTTTTCTGGTTTAAAAAGTACATTAGAATTTGGTAAATTGAGAAGAAGTATAATGAAGAAAGTAATTATAAGTCCCATGATTTCAATTAGCACTCGCTTATATTCTTATGTATTACCTTTCAATCTTCACATACACACGTGCACACACAGAAAGAGAGAAAGAGAAAAAAATGAACATACCTAAATGGAATTCAATCCTATTTAGCTTTATACCATGCATTTTTTTTTCCTTCTGGTAATCATTCCCCATGCCATTAGATGTTCTTAAAAGGATGATTTGTAC
This sequence comes from Cheracebus regulus, assembly GCA_963574635.1. Taxonomy (NCBI): domain Eukaryota; kingdom Metazoa; phylum Chordata; class Mammalia; order Primates; family Pitheciidae; genus Cheracebus; species Cheracebus regulus. The sequence continues at coordinate 2,217 of CAUYQU010066630.1, read as the reverse complement.
TGACTTTGGAATATTTCTAGGCTGTTTCTTTACACTAGAAAAAGTTCATACAGTTTTATTTGCACCATGTCATACTTAGAAACTAGAAGAGGATGCTTATATTTAGAGATTACAAGGAAATGTATTTTGCATTAGGTATATGCCACTTTCTTTAGAATCATTTAAGAATTGCAGCTGGATTCAGCATACTATTTGGCAAGTACAAATATAATAGTGTGATGAAGTTTTCTCACCTTCAGATGTGCTCCAAAAAAAGAAGTGAGAAGGAATGAAAATAGAGTGTGAGAGTGGGGTGTGGACATGAGAAGTAGAGCCAGAGAAAGGGAGACAATGCTCAGCCTACCCCCCCCACACACACACACATGTAAACACACACAGGTACACACACATGCACACAGACACACACACAAACACACCAATTTCTGTAAGCCTCGAATTAGCTGACATAATCTCTGTTTCTTAAGAACCTCAGAATCAGGCCAGACATGGTGGCTCACACCTGTAATCCCAGCACTTGGGGAGGCGGAGGTGGTGTGGTGAGGGTGGGGTGGGATGGGAATCACTTGAGGCCAGGAGTTCGAGACCAGCCTGGCCAACATGGCAAAACTCCCGTGTCCGCTAAAAATACAAAAATTAACCAGGCATCGTGGTGCCTGCCTGTGATCCCAGCTACTTAGGTAGCTGAGGCATGAGAATTGCTTGAACCCTGAATGTGGAGGTTGCAGTGAGCCACTATACTCCAGCCTGGGAGACAGAGAAAGACTTTGTCAAAAAAAACAGAAAGAAGAAAGAAGAAAAGAAGAAGGAGGAGGAGGAAGAGGAAGAAGAAGAAGAAAACAAGAAAAAGAAGAACCTCAGAATTGAAAATTAAAATAATCCAGTGGAAAATCACAAGGATTAAAGGGAAGAGACATATTACATATTAGAAATGCACAGTTAACAATGTGACAGCAGTCAGGTCCAATACGGCATTGCTTGAGTACCTCTTACACAGAGGGCTGGATACTGGACACGGAAACATAGAGATGAATAGGTAAGTCACAGGTCTTGGTCCCTTGGAGTTAGTCTAATGGGGAAGACAGGATATAAGCAAGTGGTTTCAGCACAGCTTTGGAATTACATGCAGAGAGAAGTGAATGAAGTGAGTGAAGACCCAGCAGAGGAGAGACCAGGATTCACAGAAAGAATATCCCAAGATCTCAGAGAGGAAGGAGCCTTGGAGCCAAGTAGAGAAAAATGAGACCTCATAAACGTAGGGAAAAAGGAGATATAATGGGAAAAATTTTAACAGTTGAATTAGTTTTTTAAAAAAAAGGGCAAGTATATTTTAAAATGTCTTTTCTTCACAGGCTTGGGAACCAATGTTATTGGATACAGACTTGCCCTTGTTTTTGTAGCAAGAGATAGTCCTTAAAAAGTCTGGTATATGAAAAACTGTGATATTTTAAGCATATTTCGAAAAAGAAGGGACTCACCATTTAAAGAAACTGAACTGTGAATTTGTTTGTCATCTAGATAACCACTAATTTGTCTCTTTTTTTTTTTGAGACAGAATTTTACTCTTGTTGCCCAGGCTGGAGTACAGTGGCGTGATCTTGACTCACCGCAACCTCTGCCTCCCGGTTCAAGCAATCCTCCTGCCCCTGGGATTACAGGTGCCCACCACCATACCCGGATGATTTTTGCATTTTTGTATTTTTTTATTGCATTTTAGGTTTTGGGGTACATGTGAAGCACATGCAAGATTGTTGCATAGGTACACACATGGCAGTGTGATTTGCTGCCTTCCTCCCCTTCACCTATATCTAGCATTTCTCTCCGTGTTATCCCTCCCCAACTCCCCACTCCCCGCTGTCCCTCCCCAATTTCTCCCCCACAGAACCCAGTGTGTGATTCTCCCCTCCCTGTGTCCATGTGTTCTCATTGTTCAACATCCGCCTATGAATGAGAACATGCGGTGTTTGATTTTCTGCTCTTGTGTCAGTTTGCTGAGAATGATGGTTTCCAGGTTCATCCATGTCCCTACAAAGGACATGAACTCATGGTTTTTTCTGGCTGCATAATATTCCATGGTGTATATGTGCCACATTTTCCCTGTCCAGTCTATCATCGATGGGCATTTGGGTTGGTTCCAGGTCTTTGCTATTGTAAACAGTGCTGCAATGAACATTCATGTGTATGTGTCCTTATAGTAGAACAATTTATAATCCTTTGGAT
>CAUYQU010066629.1:0-15211 GCA_963574635.1 Cheracebus regulus | reverse complement strand
TTACCTCATACATGAAAGCAGCACACAAGAACAATAGTAAAATCAGATACATAACTGGGTACAATCAAGTCACACAGGTGGTGGGGAAACTTATAATTAAAAGTTACTGACCTATGCAAGGCACCAGAGAGGCAGAAACCCATTGTATTTGTGCAGTAACAAGAACAGGCACAGGACCCAATAGTGGGTAGACAAAGTCATAAATCAGAAACTGGACACATTGTCCTGTCAGACCACACGCAGGCCATATCACAGTCTCACAAAGTTCTTTTTGTAATTCCTTTACCTGCAGTTCCTACTTTCCCATAGCTCGACTGCCTCCAACGGGAAACTGTGTCCCGGCTCAAGCTCACCATATGGTGAGGCCCAATTCCGAGGGGCTTCACATGGGAACGAACCCCACACTTTACTACATAATACACATGAGAATATTTTGGTAGAAGAAAACGCCAGGGGTGGGGCTGCTGGGACAGAGGGTGTGTGCATTAAAAGTGTAACAGAGGCCAGGCATGGGGGCTCACTCCTGTAATCCCAGCACTTTGGGAGGCCAAGGTGTGCAGATCACTTGAGGCCAGGAGTTCAAGACCAGCCTGGCCAACATGATGAAACCCCATCTCTACTAAAAATACAAAAATTATCTGGGCATGGTGGCAGGTGCCTGTAATCCCAGCTACTTGGAAGGCTGAGGCACAAGAATCGTTTGAACCCGGGAGGTGGATGTTGCAGTGTGCTGAGATTGTGCCACTGCACTCCTGCCTGGGTGACAAAGTGAGACTGTCTCAAAAAAAGTAATAAATGATAAAAGTGTAACAGGGCCAGGAGCCATGGCTCATGCCAGTGATCCCAGCACTTTGGAAGGTCGAGGCAGGAGGATTGCCTGAGCCCAGGAGTTCAAGACCAGCCCGGGCAAGATGGCAAGAACTCTTCTCTACAAAAAATTTAAAAATTAGCTGGCATGTTTGAGAGGCTGAGATGGATCACTTGAGCCCAGGCTGCAGTGACCTATGATCACGTCATTGCACTCCAGCCCGGGTGACAGAGTGAGATCCTACGTCAAAAAAAAAAAAAAAAAATCCCAGGCCTTTAGGAGACTAAAGCAGGAGGATTCCTTGAGCTCAGGAGTTTGAAACCAGCCTGTGCAACAGAATAAGACCCCTATTCCTCCTGAAAAAAAAATTAGCCAGCGGTGGTGGTACATGCCTATAGGCCCTGATACTTGGGAGGTTAAGGTAGGAGGATCGCCTGAGGACAGGAGTTGGAGGCCACAGTGAGCTATGATTACACTGCTGCACTCCAGCCTGAGCGACAGAGCAAGACCTTGTCTCAAAAATAAAAATATACATAAAAATAAATAAAAGTGTAACAGATAGTTATGGGTCATGCATCACTATCACCTTTATTGACCTCCATCTTAGATACTCTGGATTAATAGGGATGAATTGGGGCCCAGGAATCTGGATTTTTAAAACATCCTTACCTCATCATTGTGATGTGAGACCATGAAATGAGAAACATGATTGCGGGTTCTTCTGCACTGAACAAACAAAAGCGATTTGCCAAGACCATGGCGTTGCAGTAAAAGAAGAGTTTAATTGACACTGATACAGGAGCTAGAAAGAAATTATTTAAGCAGATAGTGAGGGTAAGAGAGTCTTTGGTAAGGTTTCCTTTTAATAAAAAGCAGCCCCCAAATCATTTCTTTTCTAACAAAAAGCAGGCTGAAAAATCAAGCTGCAAGCATAGTTAAGCAAGCTTAAAGCTAGCATAGGTAAATGCTGGCAGCTGTGCCAATAGAAAGGGATACCTGGGCCGGGTGCGGTGGCTCACGCCTGTAATCCTAGCACTTTGGGAGGCTGAGGTGGGTGGATCACCTGAGGTCAGGAGTTCAAGACTGGCCTGGCCATCATGGTGAAACCCCATCTTTAAAAAAAAAAGAAAGAAAGAAAGAAAGGGATACCTGGAAGCCAGGTATATTCAACATGGAGGTTTCCTCTTCCTTTTTTTTTTTTTTTGAGACAGAATCTTGCTTTCTTGCCCAGGCTGGAGTGCAGTTGACTGATCCTGGCTCACTGCAACCTCTGCCTCTTGGGTTCAAGCGATCCTCAGCCTCCTGAGTAGCTGAGGCTACAGGCATGTGCAACCACACTCACCTGATTTTTGTATTTTTAGTAGAGATGAGGTTTTGCCATTTTGGCTAGGTTGGTCTTGAACTCCTGACGTCAAGTGATCCTCCCACCTCACCCTCCCAAAGTGCTGGGATTACAGGTATGAGGCACTGTGCCTGGCCCCTCTTCCCTTTTCTTTGTCAATCACATGTGCAGTAAAGAAGCAGGCAACATGGCATCCACCAGGTAGGAAAATCATTTGCATAATAAAAAAATTGGGGGCCAGGTGCAGTGGCTCACACCTGTAATCTCAGCACTTTGGGAGGCTGAGGCAGGCGGATCACAAGGTTGGGAGTTCGAGATCAGCTTGGCCAACATAATGAAATCCCTTCTCTACTAAAAATACAAAAACTTAGCTGGGCATGGTGGCAGGCACTCGTAATCCCAGCTATTCGAGAGGCTGAGGCAGGAGAATCGCTTCAACCCAGGTGGCAGAGGTTACAGTGAGCCGAGATCGCGCCATTGCATTCCAGCCAGGGCAACAGTGCAAGACTCCGTCTCAAAAAAAAAAAAAAAAATTTGGGTGGGGTGACCAGCTTTTTCTCAAGCTATATAAATGGCACACCTGATCCGACCAATCTTTTGGGCCCTATGTAAATCAGACACCACATCCTCAAGCTCATCTAGAAAACCCTATGCATTTCACCACAGAACCAAAAGACCCACTCAGGAGCTTCTCTCTCTGCAGGAGAGAGAACTTTTCCCTTTCTCTTGCCTGTGAAACGCTCTCTTAAACTCACTCCTTGTGGGAGTTCATGTCCTTGATTTCCTTGGCATGAGACAACGAACCTCAGGTATTTGCCCCAGACAATGATTCTGCTTCAACACGTAGGTGGCCATGCCATGAAGAAGACAGAGTTATTACTCAAGTCAATCTTGTCTAAAGTGCATAGGTTAGGGATTTTTCTTTCTTATTTTATTTATTTATTCATTTATTTATTTATTTATTTTGAGACAGTCTTGTTCTGTTGCCTAGGCTGGAGTGTGGTGGTGGGATCTTGACTCACTGCAGCCTCAGCCTCCCCAGTTCAAGCAATTCTCATGTCTCAGGCTCCTGAGTAGCTGGGACTTACAGGCATTGCCACCATGCCTGGCTAATTTTTGTATTTTTGGTAGAGATGGGGTTTCGCCATGTTGGCCAGGCTGGTCTTGAACTCCTGACCTCAAGTAATCCATTGGTCTTGGCCTCCCAAAGTGCTGGGATTAGAGGTGTGAGCCACCATGCCCAGCCCCAGGTTAGGGGTTTTTCAAAGGTAGTTTGATGGCCAGAAAGATAAGGTAGGGGGCATGCTGATTGGTTGGGTTGGAGATTAAGTCATAGGGGATCGAAGCTGTCCTCTTGTGCTGAGTCAGTTCCTTGGTGGGGGCTAAACCTGGAAAGACATTTCAAAAGGTTCTTTCTTTCTTTCCTTCCTTCCTTTTTATTTTTTTGAGACAGAGTCTCTGTCTGTCTCCCAGGCTGCACGATCTTGGCTCACTGCAACCTCTGCTTCCCAGGCTCGAGATTCCCCGGCTCAGCTTCCTCAGTAACTTGGATTACAGGCGTGCACCACCACACTTGGCTAGTTTTTGCGGTTTTCAGTAGTTTCACCATGTTGGCCAGGCTGGTCTCGAACTCCTGGCCTCAAGTGATCTGCCTGCCTAGGTCTCTCAAAGTGCTGGGATTACAGATGTGAGCCACCACACCCAACCAGGTCCATCTTTCTTTGGCCCTACAGTAGTGATGCTGCAGGAGTAACTGGGGAAGTTGCAAATCTTACGACCTCTGGAATAATGGCTGGTAATTATTTGGAATTCAGACCCTCTCATCCTCCCAACTTAGTAGCCTTTTATTAGTTTTATAAGAACAGTTTAGTTTTAGGGAAGGGCTATTATCTTTTTTGAGACAGTCTTGCTCTGTTGCTCAGGCTGGAGTGCAATGGTATGAACTCATTTCACTGCTACCTCTGCCTCCCAGGTTCAAGTGATGCTCCTACCTCAGCCTCTCAAGTAGGTGGTATTACAGGCGCCCGCCACTATGCTCAGCTAATTTTTGTATTTTTAGTAGAGACAGGGTTTCACCATGTTGACCAGGCTGATCTGGAATTCCTGACCTCAGGTGATACACCCGCTTTGGCCTCCCAAAGTGCTGGGATTACAGGCGTGAGCCACTGTGTCTGGCCATTATCATTTAAACTATGAACTAAATTTCTCCCAAAGTTACCTTGGCACATGCCCAGGAATGAGCAAAGATAGCCAACCTGTGAGGCTAGAAGCAAGATGGAGTCAGCGATGTCAGATTCCTCTCACTGTGATAATTTTGCGCAAGTGGTTTCATGGAGACTGCACCTGCTGCATTCTTGGGTCCCCAGCATCCAGCCCCAAGCCTGCCCATATGCAGTAGGTTTGCTTCCTGTAGCAATGTCATAAATTCCAGTGCCCCTACCTACATCCTGCTGCCACTGCGCCAATGCCACTCTGGTGAGTCATCAGACTCAGTGTACTGGCCCCTGGGGTGATAGAGCCTCTAATGGAAGCTTGACAAACTGTGTGTCTCCCAATCCTCGAAGCCCAGAGTGCCTGGGTCACCCTGGTTTTTCAGTCAGCTCCCACTTCTAAGATCTGTTAGCTTTGCGCTTTGCGGTAAGCAAACTCACCTTCCATTCAAATCAAGGCCTAGTGGCTGGGCGCCATGGCTCACACCTGTAATCCCAGCACTTTGGGAGGCCTAGGCCGGTGGATCACCTGCAGTCAGGAGTTGGAGACCAGCCTGGGCAACATGGTGAAACCACGTCTCTACTAAAAATACAAAAATTATCCAGGCATGGTGATGTGCACCTGTAATCCTAGCTAAAGGGGAGACTGAGGTTCAAGAGAATTGCTTGAACCCAGGAGGTGGAGGTTGCAGTGAGCCTAGATCATGCCATTGTACTCCAGCCTGGGTGACAAGAGTGAAACTCCATCTCAAACAAACAAACAAATCAAGGCCTAGCAAGGAGAATGTTGGTTGCCTTCTCTCCCTGGGGAAGGGATGACTTACAGAACACGAGTGGGTGGAGGACAGTGAGTCACTGAAGAGAAAGAGAAAAGACACAGAAACGAGTTTGGATTCCAGGGGAAGAAAATTAAAAGGTGAAGAAAAAAGACAAAAGAGGAAGAAAAAGGCAGAGACACACAAAGAGAAAAGAGCCAGAGAGAAAGGAGCAGAGTAAAAGAGAGAAGAGACACAGGAAGAAGTGGAGAAAGAGAAAACAGAAAGGAAAGAAAGAAACAGAGACAGAGAGGAAAGAAAGAGAGAGAGAGAAACAAAGAAAAAGAAGGAAAGAAAGGAAGATCTTGCAGTAAAACAAAGCCAAAAGTAGAGTTAAAAAAAAAGAAAGAAAGAAAGAAAAGAGAGAAGAGAGAAGAAAGAGAAGACAGGAGAAAGAACAAAGGACATGGAGCAGGAAGCGAGTTTCTGAGGGTGCTTTGAATCAGCCAGAAAAAATGCCTGTGCTTCAGATTCCAGGACGACACAGGAGTCGGAGGCGGCCTTGGCTTGGTTCTCAGGTACTGGCCAGCAGCCAGCCCTGGTTTCAGCCCTTGCCTGCAGTTCCTGCAGTCTGTTGGAGGTCAGACTCTGAACACGGGGCAAAAACATAAACAGGGCAGCCACACCATTGTGCCTGGATGGTGGGCCACAGCCTTCTTAGTAATTTAGAAACACGAAATAAGAGCTCAAAAAAGTGCCTACCCCTTGCACAGTGCCTTAACTATCAAGGATGCTCACTGCAGTACTGTTACAGTAGAGAAAGAGAGAAAAAGGCCCCATGTGTGGTGGCTCACGCCTGTAATCCCAGCACTTTGGGAGGCCAAGACCTGCGGATCATGAGGTCAGGAGAGTGAGACCATCCTGGCCATGGTGAAACCCCGTCTCTACTAAAATTAAAAAAAGAGAGAGAGAGAGAGAGAGAATTAGCCGGGCGTGGTGGCGCGCGCCTGTAGTCCCAGCAGCTGAGACTAAAAAAAAAAAAATAAAGAAATAGGGTCTTGCCCTGTTACCCAGTCTGGAGTGCAGTGGCACGATTTCAGCTCACTGCAACCTCCGCCTTCTGGGTTCAAGTGATTCTGGTGCCTCAGCCTCCTGAGCAGCTGGGACTACAGGCACGTGCCACCATACTGGCTAATTTTTGTATTTTTAGTAGAGATGGGGTTTCACCATGTTGGCCAGGCTGGATGGAGGCAATGATTTTTTTTTTTTTAAAGATGGAGTTTCACCATGATGGCCAGGCTGGTCTTGAACTCCTGACCTCAGGTGATCCACCCACCTTGGCCTTCCAAAGTGCTAGGATTACAGGCGTGAGCCACTGCACCCAGCCCTCGCAATGATTTTAAAGTGGAACATGGGCAGGGTCTGAGAGCAAAGGAAGGAGAAAGGAAAAGGTCCTCCCAGGTGCCAGCCTGGGCTGAGTATAGTTCTGGGGGCTCAGCAGGAGGCCCCTTCTTTATTGGCACCAGCTGGTGAACTGGCCTACTCACAGGGCTCAGGGGTACACAAGTACCTGGTGCTTAGGACCTCATAGCTGGCCCTTGGGAGCTTGGAAAGCTGGTTATCAGCCACAAGCAGCCCTGCAAAGACAGGGCAGGAACAGTATTTGTGGAGGTCACAGAATGGGTGGAGCTGTGCCTAGAGCCTGAGGGCAAACAGGGAAGAGGATGTGTCCTGGCTGGGCTGGGAGGGCAGTGCCCGCAATGTCTGGGAGTGGCCTGTCCCAGGGGAGTAGTTGCGGCAGACACTGTTTGCTCCTCAGTTTCTGTTTGTCCAGGAATGATTCACATGAGTTCTACTGATTGGCTCCTCTGCCTCTCACCCTGTGGTGGACACGTGAGTAGGGGACAGAGGGCATCATGGAATGATCGCAGCTGTGGCATCAGAGGGATCTGGTTTTGAACCCTGGCTCATGGCTCTGTGACTTTGGGAAAGTCACAGAGTCCTTCTTTGGCCTTGGTTTTCTCATTAGCAAAATGGGACAACAGCATGTATTTCTTAAGACAAACTGTGTAAAATGCCTGTTGGGCAGCCACTTGATAAATGTCTGTTTCTTTCCTTTGCCACGTTTTCACTTAGCAGCGATTTATCCAGGGCTTAGCATGTAGCAGTCACATGGGCTCAGCACCAGGATCACGGTGGTGAACAAAACCACAGATATGGAGACTGGCTGCCCTCGTGGAGCTTAGGATGGACATTCAGTAAACAAAGTCATGTCCTAAAGGAAAAGTAGTGTCTTACTAAAAAGAATCAGTGATGACAGCCTTCAAATAAAGTGGTCACGGAACGCCTCTTGGGAAAGGTATATTTAAGTTGAAACCTAAAGTATAAGCATGAGCCAGGCATTTTGGAAAACAGGGCCTGGAGGAGGCTAAAGGACACAGGCTTTAAGGCCAGATGTATATGGATTTCACATCCTGCCTCCTCTTATTTGGCTGTGGGACTTCAGGTGAGTGTCTTCACCTCTCTGGGCCTTGGTTTTATTTTCTGTGAAATGTGGCTAAAAATACCTACTTTACAGAATTGTGAGGATGAAACTCAGTCATGCATGTAAGTGCCCTGCATGGAGTCAGGCACATGGTGAGCACCTGTGAAAATCAGCCTCCATCTTGTCCTAGTTTGAGATTAAATGTCAAGTGAACAGCACAGACACAATGCATGCACATGTGTGCACACACACTCACACTCAAAAACACATATACAGGCAGAACATAGATAGTTCTCTCAAGCTGGATATTTCAGGAGAGTTTCATAATGGGACTATTTTTTTTGAGACAGCGTCTCACTCTGTCACACAGGCTGAAGTGCAGTGGCACAATCTTGGCTCAATGCAACCCCACCCCCTGGGTTCAGGTGATTCTCCTGCCTCAGCCTCCCAAGTAGCTGGGATTACAGGCACCCACCATCATGCCCAGCTAATTTCTGTATTTTAGTAGAGATGGGGTTTCACCTTGTTGGCCAGGCTGGTCTCAAACTCCTGACTTCAAGTACTCTGTCTGCCTTGGCCTCCCAAAGTGCTGGGATTACAGGTGGGAGCCGCCGCGCCAGCCCATAAAGGGACTCTACAAAGGTAAGGTAGGGTTTGGGGAGAGCAACAAGTGATAGTGCAGTCCCTCAGGGTTAGTAACAGGGTGAGGAAGGGGGCAGTTAGCAGAACTTGAGACGACAGCACTGTGGAGAGGGTCCCTGACAGAGGCTGGGGCCTTCAGAAGAAGAATGCAGCCAATGTACAGGGACTTGACAGGGAGAGAGCCCGGGAAAAAATATTCTGATCTCCTGCTAAGCTCCCATTGGCCAAACTCAGTTGGAAGCCGGGGTTGTGGGAGCCTGTGGATGCACCCCATAAGGATCAGCCTCCCAGGGTGGAAAAGGCTGGAGTGGATCTGGAGAGACAAATAGAAGATACAGCATGGTCTCCACTCCCACTGGCCTCTTCAGAATGCAAGTGACAGATATACCCAATATAAAGTGGTTTAAGTCGAAAAGGAAAACCCTCGGTCACCTAACTGGAAACTCCAGGGATAGGGCCTTAGGCAGAGCTTCATCAGTGCTCAGATGATAGCCAGCAACCAGGTTCTCGTCACTTCTTAGTTCTATTTTCCTTTGTAGGTTAACTTGAATCTCAGGCTACATATGGTGGTGAGATGGTGGCAGTAGAGAGTAAAGGAGAGAATGGTCCCCGAAGGAAAGCCATGGTTCTTTACAAAGGAGAGTGAGTAAAAGCAGGGTGGAAATGTTATATGTTTTTATCACAGTTTACCTTGGGGTGCTCATGGCCTATAAATTCAGGTGACAGGGATTGAGACCACTGAGGCTGTGGTGAGCAAGCTTCCCTGCTTGGCTGTAGTCTGTTTGGGGATAATTCAAGACTGTGTCGAAAACAGGTGGGCTGTCCATTCCCACCTCTGCACTGAAAGGACCTGAAAAATTACTTAGTCCAGCAAAAAGATGAGATTTGTGCAAGACCATGTAGTTACTGTCAAGGCCAGGACTTGAACCCAGGTCACACAATCTGTCCTCTAAACATGACTTAAAAAAGAAAAGAAACACCCATACAGACTGGGTAAAAAACAGAGAGAGAGAGAGAGAGAGCGAGAGCGAGAGAGAGAGAGAGAGAGAGATTAAGACAGTATAAAATAATATACAATAAAAAATAATTTTCCCCCAGGCACAGTGGCTCACACTTGTAATTACAACATTTTGGAAGGCCAAGGCTAGAGAATTGCTTGAGCCCAGGAGATCAGCCTGGTCAACATAGAAAGTCCCTGTCACTACAAAAAATTTAAAAACTATCCAGGCACAGTGGTGTGCACCTGTAGTCCCAGCTACTCAGGAGGCTGAGGTTGGGGGATCTCTTGATCCCCACAGGAGATTGAGGCTGTGGTGAACCGTGATTGTGGCACCCTTGTACTCCAGCCTCGGTGACAGTGAAACCCTGTCTCAAAAAAAAAAAAAAAAAAAAAAAGAAGAGCTGGATGTGGCACCCACTGCATTCCAGCCTGGGTAACAGAGCAAGACCCTGTTTCAGAAACAAAAAAGTAATTTTTGTCCCATGGCGTATCCCTAGTCCTCTTTCCAGAGGTAATGATGGCTAAGTCTCCTTTATACCCTTCCAGGAATTATCAATGCAATGCAGTGGTGTGCATATATATATACACTTATTATTATTGTCTTCATTATCTTTTTTGGTTTTTTTTTGAGATGGAGTCTCGCTCTGTCACCCAGGCTGGAGTGCAGTGGTATGATCTCTGCTCACTGCAACCTCCACCTCCTGGGTTCAAGCGATTCTACTGCCTCAGCCTCCCAAGTAGCTGGGACTACAGGCGTGTACCACCATACCCAGCTTTTTGTATTTTTAGTAGAGATGGGGTTTCTCCACGTTGGCCAGGATGGTCTCGATCTCTTGACCTCATGATCCACCCACCTTGGCCTCCCAAAATGCTGGGATTACAGACGTGAGCCACCATGCCTGGTCATCTTTTTTTTGAGATGGAATCTCCTCTGTTGCCCAGGCTGGAGTGCAGTGGCACAATCTCAACTCACTGCAACCAACCTCTGCCTCCAGGTTCCAGCAATCCTCATGCCTCAGCCTCCAAAGTAGCTGTGATTACTGGTGTGTGCCACATTGCCTGGCTTATTTTTCTTTTTTAAGAGACGGGGTCTCGCTATGTTGCCCAGGCTAGAGTGCAGTGGCTCTTCACAGGCGCGATCCCACTACTGATCAGCACGAGAGTTTTGACCTGCTCCGTTTCCGACTTGGGCCGGTTCACCCCTCCTTAGGCGATCTGGTGGTCCCCCGCTCCCAGGAGTTCACCATATTGATGCCCAACTTAGTAGGGACACCCGATTGGCATAGCACACCAAAGCCCAGAACTCCTGGACTCAAGAGATCCTCCAGCCTCAACCTCCAGAGTAGCTGGGACTACAGGCACATGCCACCACACCCGGGTTTTTTTTTGAGATGAAGTCTTGCTCTGTTGCCCAGGCTGGAGTGCAGTGGCATGATCTCAGCTCACTGCAACTTCTGCCTCCCGGGTTCATGTGATTCTCCTGCCTCAGTCTCCTGAGTAGCTGGGACTACAGCCACCTGAGTAGCTGGGACTACAGGCGCCTGGCTAATTTTTGTATTTTTAGTACAGATGGGCTTTTACCATGTTGGCCAGGCTGGTTTCGAACTCCTGACCTAAAGCGATCTGCCCTCCTTGGCCTCCCAAAGTGTTGGGATTTCAGGCGGGAGCCACAGCACCCCACCCCTGTCTTTGTTATCTTGGTGACCTTCCTATATTAGCCACAGAGATTTGCCTCATTTTTCATAATGAAAGAGTGTTCTACTATGTGGATATACTCTTATTTAACCAGTCCCCAAATGATGGACATTTAGGCTGCTTCTGGTCTTTTGCTTTTGCAAACAATGGTGCAGCAAACATTCTTGTGCACGTAGTGTCTTTGTACATGTGTGCTCTAGGGACTGGAATTCCCTAATTATATTAGGCCTATAATTCCAGCACTTTGGGAGGCCAAAATGGGTGGGTGATTTGAGCCCAGGTGTTTGAGACCACCCTGGGCAACATAGTGAGACCCTCAGCTATACAAAAAATTAAAAAATTAGCTGGGCATGGTGCTTTACCTGTTGGGGGTGGCATGGTTGAGCCCGGGAGGTTGAGGCTGCATTAAGCCATCGTTGTACCACTGGACTCCAGACTGGGTGACAAATTGAGATCCTGTCTCAAAAAAAAAAAAAAAAAAGTAGACCACTTTATGTTCTCCCAGAGAAGACATAGAGGAAAGATGGCAAGGCTGGCAGTGGGGCGATGCTGGCCTTGTGTCCTGGCCTGGAAGGGCAGGATGTTGACATCCAGGAGTCAGACTGCCTGGATTTGAATGCTGGTTTAGCAAAATAGGCTTCTTAAGCTTCAATTTCATCATCTGGAAAATGGAGGTGATTTTCATCTTCCTTTAGTCTTCCTCATAGGGTTGTTGTGAAGATTACATGAGATAATGCCTGTGAAACAAAGGTTACCTTATATTACCATTCCCCAGCCTCAGCATCTTGACTCCTGCTCCTTGCAAGAGGCATTCTTGGGGTTAAAAGGCCCATGAGCTGACGAAGTAGGGGCAAACCTGGTTTCCAGCCATGCTATCTGTTTTTCTAGTCAAGACTGAAAGTGAGCAGGTTCTAATCTTATCCAGAAGCTCTGGGTGCCTGCCAGAAAGGAGCTTGCCGGGGCTGGGACCTAATCAAGTGGAGTGCTTTGAAGGAAGCCCAGCCATACTTCCTCCCTGTGCCTGCCTGTGTCTGGCACTAATGGTACAGGGCCTCCCAGGAACGGTAGGGGCATTATAACTCCCATTTTTGAGCTGAAGAATATGAGGCTCCCAGAGTTCAGGGGACTAGCTTCTAAATAAAGAATTCCGTGGGTGGAGTAGGGGACTTCCAGGAGGGAAGGGAGGACACATTGGTTTACCATTATCTGTGATCTACCATTACCTACAGGCTCTTTAGCATATCTATCCATATTTATAGTTTCTTTTTTTTTTTTTTTTTTTCTGAGACGGAGTCTTGCTCTGTCACCCAGGCTGGAGTGCAGTGGCACAATCTTGGCTCACTGCAACCTCTGCCTCCCAGGTTCAAGTGATTCTCCTGCCTCAGCCTCCTGAGTAGCTAGGATTACAGGCTCCCGCCACCATGCCCAACTAATTTTTGTATTTTTGGTAGAGACAGGGTTTCACTGTGTTGGTCAGGCTGGTCTCAAACTCCTGATCTTGTGATCCGCCCTCTTCAGCCTCCCAAAATGCTAGGATTACAGGTGTCAGCCACTGCACCTGGACGTATCTATAGTTTCTTACTCTTTCTTCTCAGAGCACTGCTCACACTGTGAAACCAGATACTCATTTCTGTGGCTATTCTAGTACATCTGAGAGTGAGCCCCATGAGGTCAGCTCATGTCCCCTGGTTCACTGCTCTTTCCCCAGTGCCTGGTGCCATGATTGACACATAGTAGGCAAATATGTGTTCCTCCTCTCTAAAAAGGGATTACAAGCTGTTTACAGTGGCTCACGCCAATAATATCAGCTATTTGGGAGGGCGAGGTGGGCAGATCACCTGAGGTCAGGAGTTCCAGAACAGCCTGGCCAACATGGTGAAACCCCATTTCTACTAAATATATATATATATATATTTTAGCCAGGTGTGATGTCAGGTGCCTGTAATTCCAGCTACTTGGAGGCTGAGGCAGGAGAATTACTTGAACCCTGGAGGCGGAGGTTGCATTGAGCACTCCACACCACTGCACTCCACAGTGGAGATCACACCACTGCACTCCAGCCTGGGCAATAGAGCAAGACCCTGTCTCAAAATAAATAAATAAATAAAATAAATTTTAAAAATAAACAGGCCAGGCACGGTGGCTCAGACCTGTAATCCCAGTACTTTGGGAGGCCAAGGCAGACGGATCACAAGGTCAGGAGTTCGAGACCAGCCTGGCCAACATGGTGAAACCCTGTCTCTACTAAAGATACAAAACAGTTAGCTGGGCGTGGTGGCAGGTGCCTGTAGTCCCAGCTACTCAGGAAGCTGAGGCAAGAAAATCACCTGAACCTGGGAGGCGGAGGTTGCAGTGAGCCGAGATCACGCCACTGCACTCCAGCCTGGGCAACAGGGAGAGACTCTGTCTCAAAAAAATGAATAAATAAAAGTTAAAAATAAATAAGTAAAAAGGGATTCCAGACATGGTGGCTTACACCTGTAATCTCAGTATTTTGTGAGGCTGAGGTGGAAGGATTGCTTGAGCCCAGGAATTTGAGACCAGCCTGGACAACATAGTGAGACACCATTTCTACCAAAAAGTAAAAAACAATTAGCTGGGCATTAGCTGTAATCCCAGCTATTTGGGAGGCTGAGGCAGAAGGATTGCTTGAGTCCAGGATGTTGAGTCTGCAGTGAGCTGTGTTAGTGACACTGCACTCCAGCCTAGAGCCTGGGTGACAGAGTGAGATTCTGTCTCAAAAAAAAAAAAAAAAAAAAAAAAAAGCATTACTTGCTATGAGTGTTATTCTGAAGAGTCAATGGGATAAAGCTCTCCAATGTGCCTGGCACAGTCAGGTCAATCTGTTGTAATTCTGGACCATTCTCTACAGACTTGAATATTTCTCAAGCAGG
The DNA here is from genome assembly GCA_963574635.1 of Cheracebus regulus. NCBI lineage: Eukaryota > Metazoa > Chordata > Mammalia > Primates > Pitheciidae > Cheracebus > Cheracebus regulus. The sequence continues at coordinate 1,380 of CAUYQU010066629.1, read as the reverse complement.
TATGGAGCAGAGGGAGGGGAAGAGGGTCCTTGTGGGTTGGCAGGGGTCTCTCTCTCTGCAGGACTCACAAAGGGAGCCTTGTATGGGAGTAGGTGGGCAGGATGCCTTGTGGTAGAGCTGGGACCCGGGCTGCCAAGCTGGGCTAGGCTGGGCACTCTGCCACAGGCAGCCTTCTGAGGGCCCTTTTATCTGAGTCCCAGCTGCCATTTGGCTGGCTGGCCCAAAGCCCAGCTGCCTGGAGGGGAGAGGGCTGGTGGCTGTGTTGTCTCAGGAAGAACAGAGGGGAGTGAGTGAGGGGAGAGCAGAAGGAAGCAGTGCTTGCTCTTGGAGTCAGGCCAAAGGGAAACAAGATTCAGTGATAGACAATAGCAAGGGGCTGTTTGAATTCTTTTGTTGCCATAGCATCAAGCAAGACAGGATCACAGAGATCATCTCAAAAAATACACAATACCCCGCCATATTATAGGAGGAGAACCAAGGCGCAGAGAGGGGCAGGGACTTGTCTAAGGCGGTACTGCAAACTGGTGGCAGAGCCGGAACTAGAGCCTTGTTCTCTTGTCTCCTGGCCTGACTGACTCTGAAAGAGGCGTTTCATCTCTGGAAGGCTCAGGGTCCTCATATAGAAAGTGGCAGTGCTAATGTCTATTTTCTTTTTTTTCTTTTTTTTTTTTTTTTAAGACGGGGTTTCACCATGTTGGTCAGGCTGGTCTTGAACTCCCAACTTCAGGTGATCCTCCTGCCTTGGCCTCCAAAGTGCTTGGATTACAGGTGTGAGCCACCATGCCCGGCCGATAATGTCTATTTTCAACTGCCAGGGTCAAATGTGCTAATGTTGCTGGAAAACTGAGTCTTTTTCCTACTTTGCATTGGTGGCAAAGAAAGAATACCCAATTGGAAAACAAAAAAAAGAAGCAAGCAGATTATATTCCTGGCCAGCAATGGAGACAGAGAAAGCTCTTGCTCTAAAGACATTTTCTCACTGAACTGTGGGAAGCTGGGGAATTTTAAGGAGTTAGAGGTGGGGTAAAGAAGTATGTGAACATATGCAAGGAGGAACTCCAGATGCACAGGTGCAGATCATAAACATGCTTCATCATACATATGTTCAGAAAATGGTGGTGATTTTCTTCTATGGATGGAGATTTTAGCATGATAGTGATATGCTAATGATCTACAGGTAACAAGGGGTCACCGGTTCTGATTAGCACAGGGTTTATCTTCCTTGGGTAATTGATGCAGGGTCCTGAAGCTCCTGGCGCCTCGTGGGCCATCTGGAGTTCTTTTTTTTTTTTTTTTTTTTTTAAAGATGGGGTTTCACTATGATGGCCAGGCGAGTCTTGAACTTCTGACCTCAGGTGATCCACCCACCTCGGCCTCCCA
>CAUYQU010066628.1:0-25377 GCA_963574635.1 Cheracebus regulus | reverse complement strand
CTCCATTGTTAAGCACAATTATTGGCATAAAAGAGGTTTTTAATACCCATTTTTAGACTGCATTCTAGCCTGGGCAATAAAACAAGAATCCCATTCTCTCTCCCTCTTTCTCTTCCTCTTTCTCTCTTTCATTCTTTTTTCTTTCTTTTGCTGTTTCTTTCTCCTTTTCTCTCTTAAAAAAAAAAAAAAAAGGTGAGCTGGGTACAGTGGCACATGATTGTAAATCCCAGCTACTCAGAAGGCTGAGGTGGGAAGATCACTTAAGCTTAAGAGTTTAAGACCACCCTCAGTAACACAGACCCCATCTCTAAAAAAAAGTTTAATTAGCCAGGCATGGTGGCATGGGCCTGTCGCCAGCTACTTAGGAGGCTGAGGCAGAAAGATCACTTGAGCCCAGAAGTTCAAGATTACAGTGAGCTAAGATCACACAACTGCACTCCAGCATAGGTGACAGAGAGGCCTCATCTCTTTAGCCGGGGGTGGGGGGGGGGGCGGACCTCAACAGAAAAGATAGACCACTCCTCACCAACTGTACTGCTTACCTCCAGCCCTTCTATTTTGCACTACTGCAACAGCCTGCTAAGTGGTCTCTCAGCTTCTTCCCTTAATCCACATCTCAAGGGTAAAGTCTATTTTCAAGACAGCCACCACTTGATCCTTTTGAAATGTTAAGTCAGATCACTTCACTCTTCCACTAAAAGTCTCCACTGATTTTAGTTCAAAACCCCCACAAAGTCATTTTACATTAATCGATAAATAATGCTACAAGGGTCAACTTCAGTCTTGGCCAGCATGTCATGAGAAAAGCTGTTATAGTCATGGTGATACAAGTAAATCCTTGCTATTAATTGCAGTCAACAGGCGAGAAAACTGCCTTAAAAGTAATGATTGGTTTCTAACATATAGTTTCAGGTTAATGTACAGCTGAACCATCCATGTTAATAAACTATGCATTTTGTTTGATTATGCCCCTATTTTTTTCTATTTTTTTCTTTATAACTTGGTACCCCAAACATTCCTCACTTTCCTCAAGCTTTCTACCCCATTTCTCATTTGCAGAGAAAAGAACTCATCAGGACCTTTCTTTTCCATTTTCAAATATATTGCAGTAATTAGTGAAAAGAGTCACAGCTATTCACACCTCCCTGAATCCATGCTCTTTGCAATGTGAATTTCAAGCTCCTCCCATCAAGATGTGGAGCCTGTTTCTCCACTCCATTAATCTAGGCTAATCTTACGTGACTTGCTTTGTCCAACAAAATGCCACAGAAGTGATGCTGTACCAGTTCTCATCCTAGGCCTCAGAAGAGTGGACCACATTCTGCTCACTCCTGAAATCCTACTCAGTGGCTACATGAAAAAGCCAGAGTTAACCTATAGGGTTATAGAATACCACATAGAGCAGAAATGAGTCATCCCAGCCACGGCCACCCTAGATCAGCTATCACCACCCACCCTGAGAGCAATGGAGGATACGTAAGGGAGCCCAGCTAAAACCAGAAGAACCACCCATCAGAGCCCAGACCAAATTGCTGGTCCATTGAATGATGAAATAAATTGTTGTTTTAACCCACTAAGTTTTGGGGAGATGTGGTGCACAACAAAAGGTAAATGATAAACTTATCTAAATCTTCTCTTATGTTTATGATCTCAAGTAGTGCTGACCTAACTTTTCCAGAGCCTCTTTGCCGAAACACTTTCTTCTTCCTAGGATGCCTTCTCCAACCTAGTCCATCTGGGAAACTTACACCGAGACAGCGCAATAGCGCATCAGTAATGTCCCCTCCCGCCATGTGCCACCTCACCCTCTCTGAGCTCATAGCATGCATATATATATATATATATATATGCATAAAAATATATATATATCACCATCTTTGCATTTATTTTCATGTCCACCTACCACAGAATGTTGAGATTATGTTTTATTCATCTCTATAATCCAGTACTTAGCCTAATGTTTGTTATATAGGAGCAGCTCAATAATTTTACTACAAATAAATATTAAATGCTTTGATATTTTTCATTTCTGTCTTTTCTCTATAATTACTACCTCTGCCTTCATGACAGCCCCTATCATGAATGACCTGAATAATTTAAACAGAGGCCCTTCTTCTTCCCTAACGAGTCTTGTTGAGTATTCCCATAGCACACTGTAAACACTTTCAACACACAATCATGATTACTTATACAGGGTTCTTCCCATAAAACTTTTAGCTCTTTCAAGGCACAAGTCATATCTTTTTTTTTTATATCTAATCCCCAGCCTAATAGCTTATTGAAAATAGGTGGTTAATTCATGATGAAACTAATTTTAACTTTTAAACTGTTTAATAAAAAAAAAGAACTTTAATTCCATAAATCAGACTTTCTCATAAGATACTGGTAACAGTCAATACAGTGAAGAGTACTGTCTAGATTCAGCCATGTGCAGGAGGAGAAGGAATCAACTCTTACCTTGTAGGGATTTTTCTGAAGCAGACATTGCTATCCTGTTTTGTCTCACTCATAGCCTTAAGTGAAGACTCTTTCTACCAATTCATCTACTTTGAAGCCTTCAAAGAATGTGAAGACATTGGTATGAGAGAAATCACTCCTTTAACTGTCCCCAAGAGTTGTCAATTACTGGATTATTTTCCACTAATGTAGATCTGCTCAAAGATTCTGCCTCTAATGTTCACTGGCATTATTAACAACTAGAATGAAGACACAAAAAGCAGTTTTATCAAGTTCATGGACAACCCAAAGCTGAAATGAAGATCTACTACCTCAAATCCATTCATTCCTTCGGCAAATAGTTATTGCATACTTACCTACTATGTACTGGAATACCATTCTAAGCATTGGATACAGCAGAAAACAAAAAATACCAAGTCTTTTCTTTCATTGAGATTTCACTTTAAAGGCAGAGGATAAACATTAAACACAAATCAAATAAGCATAATGAATAAGCAAAACTAACACTATGCCTTTCCACCACAGTGACCAACACACCACATACCACAGTTAGGCTGGTGGGGGAGCACGTTTTTTAAGAAGTACTTTACATCACGAAATAAACTTTAAAAACAGGAATTTCCTGTCTAGAATTAGTCCTCAAAATAAATGACACCTTGAGCTTTTTCCTAGAAATTGCTAAATCATGAGTGAACCTATCTGCCCCTGACTTTTGCAATGCCAGCATCTGCAGGTATGCAATTACCCTACAGATATAATAATGTGATAAAACTCCTATCGTTTCCCATCATGAGCAGTTAACCAATGATGATAACCTTGAAGAGCTTCTTTCTGTAAACGCCTGCCTTGTCCTTCACCTGGAGAGCCAGTTCTGAAGCCTGGTCTTTCTTGCAAGACACTCCAAGTAAAAATCCTTTTGTTTTCTTATTGCTTTTATTTCCGAGTTTTTTTTTCACCCACTGGAGCTAAATAAGATATGTTACTTGAGAAATATACCACTGTGACCTCTTTCACCCAAGTTTGTCTTTTTCAGCTTCTTGAATAAAAAGTTGTAGAGACCTTTTACTCTTGTGACTCAGTTTCTATTTCTGTTTGTCTTTCAGTTTCTGGATTAGGACTGGTTCTTGGCCAGGTCTGGTTCTGTTTTGCACATGACTATTTTATTCCCTCTGTAAGTGGCAGTAATGATGCTCAGGAGACAGATTTCAAGTATATGCTCTGACCATCTGGTTTCTGTTGGGTAACAGATAAAGGGCGTCTGGCAGTCTCCTTGTATTTTTCCTATTTGTCAGTTGTCTTTCTGATGTGGCCTGGTACTTGAACATTCGTTTGTCACCAAGTCATGCAATTATAGTCATATCATTGTGTGCTCTCAATCACAGTGCTGGGAACTCATTCGGGTCACATCCTCAACCACTGATTATGCATTTTTATTTCTAACTATCAGTAAAAATCATTGTGTTGTTTGAGCTCAAATCACACAAAATTAAAAAGAGAAAAGTGCTGTGCCCCTTGAAACAGAGTTATGCTGGATCAAAGGACATCACAGTGAGGACACCTTTGACATGCATTGTTTCTCTCCTATTCTTGTCCTGGAGCTGCTGCCACTGACGAATCAGTTTTTGCTAAAACCCAGCAAACTAGGCTTTGTATTTACCTTCACCCATGGCTGAGGCTGCTAGTTCTTCATGTGGCTGTGCCCTTTCCCCGCCTCTCAGAAGGAAAGGACTTAACCTGTATCAGTGGAGGAGGAAACACTGTAGGAGAATACCAAAGGCCAGGTAGGGCTGTTAATAACGTCACTGCAGGCAGGAAATGACAGTGGCTTAAGCTATATGATAATAGCAGATAACGTGAGAAGTAACTGCGTTCAATAGGCTTTAAGGCTGAAGCATGAGTATGAGGTTTGAGGAAGCAAGGAACCAAGAATGACACCAAGATTTTTGATAGACGACAGGATAGGAATTCAAAATTACTTTTACTGTTCAGGAAAATGAAATGTAATAAGGATATGTAAATGTAGCTCTTAGGTCTAGAATTCCAACTGCAAAAATGCAAGAGAAGGGAAAACTGGCCTAACAATAGTCTATGAGAAAATGAGCTCGGGGTCTTGCTGGACCTCAAGTTCAGTGTGATTCACATGACAATCAGAAGAGCCTATAATTTAAAATATAGTAGAAGTAGAATGCCTGAGTTGAGGGAGATGACTCTTTAGTATATTTCACACTAATCAGTTCACATCTAAAATCCCTCCCATTGCTAAGATTCAATCTTTCAATCCATCACCTAAAATATGCAACATATACTTACAAGGGTTTCAATGTGTGATGTGTGTAGAGTGCACTTCTCCATTTGGAAAGAATAACAGAAAGTTCACATTTTAAAATATCAAATTACAACCTAGAATACCATCTACCGTGTGCTAAGTGCCTCACTAGCAAGCTTTGTCTACATGATTACTGGGCTTTCTCAGTGACTCCTCCCTAAACAAAAGGTGAGACCTGCGTGCATCCACACTGAGCATCTTATTTATCTTTGAGATGCTTTTTTTGGATAGGCATGGCAGTCAGTGGAAGAGTGGCATTATGCAACTTAAAAGTGTGTGAGTGTGTGTGTGTGTTCACTGAGAAGCAATATAAGCATGAGAGCAGTCAACCAAGTCACAGACCTGAGTTCTGGGTGGGTCTCGAGCTTCAACTCTCCACATGACTTCCGGCTAGCATCTTTTCCCTGCATTTCTGTGTCCTAAGCTAGAATGCAGCAACTACTGGCGGTCTCCAGGCCTACCCAAAAGAGAAGCTCTCAAGATAAATGGGGTGTCCTAAATTCAACAGCCACCTATGGAACAGCTGTGGAGGACAGAACAGTACAATTAAGCCCTTAGGAGAAAACTGTGCTCTGAGCTCTCCAGAGAGAAAAAGGAAATGAGAAAGTGAAAAAGGACACAGGGCAGAAACAAAAGTTCCTCCCTGGGAGCTATTAATAGTTTAAGAAGTGTATCTCTCTGGAAGCATCCGTCTGAGGTACCAGAGCTTTTAAACACACCAGCCCGTAATGGAGTGCAAGAGAGGTCACTGCCGAAGATGAATGCAGTATCCGTCAAACAGCAGAAACGGATGGTTAGTGGAACAAGAACAGATAGTTCTGCCAGGCCAGTTTCTCCTCTGTCCTTCCCGCGCAGGTTTATAATGCTGTGTGTAACATCATGGGACAAAGATCCAAAAAGGAAATGCCAACCACCTGGTTAGCTCATAAAACCGATTAGTAAAAAAGTCCTTTGGGCAGTTTCAGTTAAATTAGTGTTAATCCTGACACCCATTCCAGACTATTCCAGACAACATCTCACCACCTAAAAAACACTTCGTCTCTTTTCTCTCCAGTCTGTGGGCATTTAATTCCCACATAAGAAGAAAAGAGCTTTAAAACATAAGAACCCAGAAAATCAAAACCACCATTCCTTTTAAGCAATTCCAAGCTAGATCTACTAAAAACTATTTGGTCCACTGGTTTTATATGGAAAAGTTTAGCTGACTGAAAACTGTACTATTTTACAACTAACAGGGATACAAGAATTCAGAAATCTGGCAGCACATAATGTCCCTGTATTTCCATTTTAAAGCAACATTACTTTAAGATGGATATTTTATTTCTAAATGGCTGGACATGACCTTTACAAGTGTGTGGTTTCTGTCTGCAGCTGAGAAAAAAAAAAAAAAAGACATTTCTGCTTCTCATTTTTTTTATTTCTATTAATCACTTTTTCTCTTTATATACTACATAATCAAGAGGGACATGTCCATTGCCCTCCTTGCTGATTTCTATGATTCCTCATTACAGTCTTTGTTCCATTTCCCTGCTTCCCACCAAGTATTAAATATTGAGACATTAAGTCCAAACGGTTCTATCCCTGCCTGTCAGGCGACTATCATATAGTTGTGTAATCAATTAGCCTGGCATCTGATCTCCGTTTCAAATGTCTTCTTAGAGGAAATTTAATTATGATTAATATCTTTTTATAACTTTGAAATTATAGAGGCATGATTCCTTACTCAGTCATGCTTGTTAAAAATCATAAATCAATTTATTTTATTCCCTCTAGATGTAAAGAGACCTTTCCAATTCTGACTGAATTCTAACAACATAAAAAGTCCAGCAGACATTAGAATACACATTATTTTTCCTTTCAATGAGAAACCCTTTCCAAAATATCTTTGTGATTGGGAGATCTGCGGAATTTCCAAAGCAAGCCTTACAAATACAATTTAAGGAAAGCATGCTACCATTATGACAGGAAGAAAGATGTCTTCCCTCAATAACAAAATTCAGATTCGAGCATGCTGTACTCCATGCAAGAGATTTATTCTTGAAAAACTGAACTAAATCAAAATTTTTTATAAATCAAATGTTTCAAATTCAGAGAAGTGGTTACTAATAGATATAATCCTGATGGAAAATCCTTCTGTGAGGTGCAGGATCCATTTCTAATGCAAAGATATACCTCTCAATGTAACAGTTTTAAGTTTGTCTTGGCGCTCAACTTTCCAAAAGCAGAACACTAATGTATGAATTTTGAAAGTATTTGGAGTAGCTGTCCCATCTTTTCAAAAACTTCATGAATTAAATGACCCAGAAAATCTGGTAACAAATGTTGATTCTTACCATGTTACTTGCACAAGTGTCCCTGTAGCAGACCTAAGCTAATGAACCCAACACTAATTCCCTACCTGACTTAAAACTTTTCCAAAACTTAGAAATGAGACAAAAAGATGACTCACGTCCTTGTAATGACATACCACAGCACTGTCTAATGGTCCCACCCATGGATTATTTGATTCTCTAGGAGAATATATCTTGTTTAATTTACAATGTTAATTAAGACCCATATTCTATGATGTTAGATGTTAATATACTTTAGTGTAGTAGACATGCCAATGTTTTGTCCACTGGAGAAGATAACATCTAAGGTTATGGTTTTATTGTCCTATTGGACATTAACCAGTTTCATCTGTAACCTCGCAAACTTGTTTCTGCAAATTATTCCTCAAATTTTCCAAACTACCTTTGCCTATCCTGTTGTTTGCCTCATTAAATATTGACACACATTCTTTATATGAGAGTCACATGTTAATTTCTTTGAAAATTATGCTTGACACCTGCCTCTACTTTCCTTCCTAACTTCTTCTATAGTTAGAGATAATCATGTAACATCATTCCAAGCAATCAGATACAAGTAGAAATGTGACTGAAGTTTCTAGAAAAGTGTTTGCTCCTCTGATAAAGAAGACAGCTGTATCTGGCACTGTCCCCTTTTCCTTCCTTTCTGTTTAATTGCTGACAAGATTTCTAGAGTTGGAGCAGCCAGTCTTGCTCCTAAGAGAAAATAAGAACAAAGAAAAGGCTAAAAGACCCTCAGAGATGTCAACCCTTATATCACCAAGCCCATGCGACAAGAGCAACAGCCATCAGCCTCTCAACTTCTTATAGGAGAAAAATGAACTCCCATTTGTTCAAGCCACTGCAAACCAGGGTTTCTTCCTTGACTTCAACCAGACACATTTTCAGCTGATAATTAAAAAAAAAAAAAAAAAACGTTTATCTTAGGTTCGGGGTACATGTGCAGGTTTGTTACCTAGGTAAACTTATGTCGCACGGGTTACAGATTATTTTGTCACCAGGTACTAGGCCTAGTATCCAATAGTTATTATTTCTGATCCTCTCCCTCCTTCCACTCTCAACCCTCAAGTAGGTCCCAGGGTCTGTTGCCCTTGTTGTGCTCATGTGTTCTCATTATTTAGCTCCCACCTGTAAGTGAGAACACGCAGTATTTGGTTTTCTGTTCCTACATTAGTTTGCTAAGAATGATGGTCTCCAGCTCCATCCATGTTACCCCAAAAACATGATCTCATTCTGTTTTATGGTTGCATAGTATTCCATGGTGCATATGTATTACATTTTCTTTATCCAATCTGCCACTTATGGACATTTAGGTTGATTTCACATCTTTGCTATTATGAATAGTGCTGCTATAAACATACTCATTCGTATGTCTTTATGGTAGAATGATTTAAATTCGTTTGGATAAACAGCCAATAATGGAATTTCTGGGTCTAATTGTAGTTCTGTTTTTAGCTCTTTAAGGAATGGCCACACTGCTTTCCACAATGGTTGAACGAATTTACACTCCAACCAACAGTGTACAAGTGTCCACTTTACTCCACAACCTCAACAGTATGTTATTCAGCTGATAATAATTCTTCAGACTCCTCTATGTTCCCCATTTTTTAAGTTTCCCAGTTTTCAACTGGAAAGGCAAGTTCTGCTCAGCCTAAAGCCTATACTGCATAGAGTACAATTTTTAAAGAGATTGTGCAGGAGGCTTACTAATGCTTTACAACAGTTTCCAAAAATCAAATTGGTATTATCTTCGCATGTAATGAAAATAAATGATGAGCTCCCTCAAGCATTCTCCTTTCCCTCTAAACACCAAATTTGGTGAATTATTAACTAAGGAGACCACCTCCTTCTAATGATGTTCCTTCCTAAAGGTATAAAGATCAGAGGAATTCCCTGGTACAAAGATGGCAAATGGGAGTGCTTCACAGTAGCCCTGCAGTGCCTAGGGCTCAACCCTATTGCCGCTCCCACTCTCTGGGACTGACACCCAGAGAGTGAGAAGACACCTGGACTGACACCCAGAGCGTGGGAAGACACGTGGACTGACACCTGGCCTTGCCTTTTCCCTAGTTCACATTACCAGAGAGTGGAGCTCCAGGGGAACATGAGTTAGCAAGCAAAAATAACTAGATGCTGAAGAGTACTAAACACTTAACTAGATGCAACTCAAACCTGTCGGCCTCTGCTTTCTTCCTTCTGACATTCAGATAATCAAGATTTTCTTTCCCTCTGCACTGTTGGTTGTGTGCTCAAGACTTATTCCTGGCTTCTCATCAAAAAGGGAGTGTCAATTCCTTTTTGTGTATATCTTCTAGATAAGAAACATTGGCTTTATATATTTCCAACAAAAAAGTTTGGCCTACTATATGAGATCTGAGCTGGTCTGCTCTCTGCCAGGTACCAAAAGAGAGAAAGAGAGAAAATGGGAGGAGGAAGAAAGGAGAGAAGGAGGGAAGGAAGGAGAAAGGAGGAAAGGAAAGTGGAGGAGGAAGAACAGAAGGAAGGAGGAAGGAGGGGGAGGAAGAAAGAGCAGGAGGGAAGAAAGGAAGGGAGGAAAAAGTTGAGGAAAGAAGGAAGGAAGGAGAAAAAATGAAGGAAAGAGAAAGGCTGGAAGGAGAGAGGAAGAGGAAAGGGGGAGAAAGGAAGAAGACAAGCAGACTGGATCCCTAGGTGGACACAAGAAAGGAAGGGAACACACACACACACACAGACCCACACACACAGAGACCCACATACAGACACACACACACACACACAGACCCACACGCACAGACACAGACACACACGCAGACACAGACCCACACACACACAGACCCACACACACACAGACCCACACACACAGACCCACACACACACAGACCCACACACACAGACCCACACAGACCCACAGACACACACATAGGCACACACACCTATTTCCTTATTCCCTTGTAGTACTGTCACTCTCACTCTACTTTTTTTAAAAGCCAACTCTTTTTCATGTAAAAGCCCATTATTCAGAGGAACAAAATGACCTATAAAAATTGCCTATTTCTAAACTTTTCCCTGAAGATTCTGCAGGCCCTGAGTAACCTCCTCTGAGACAGCTCCTGTAGCACTGTCTTGTGATAGGACATAAGCCTATTATGTCCCTATTACATGGATTTTTAATATTCCTCTTGCTACTTAAAATGATAGCCATCTTGTCTTTTCCTTTATCTTTCCTTTTCTTTCTTTTCAGCTCCAGGATTTGTGTGATCACTGCCATTTTCTTACCCTTCCAGTCCACCACTACCTCCACCCTTTTTTCCTGGATTTTCTTTCTCAGCTCTTTCAACCCCATGTGTAAAATATCTGAGTGTAAAAGAGTATGTGGATGGGAGCAAGTAGGAAAAGAAAATGACCCAGAACATTAGAGAAACAATAATATAGTAACGTGATCATTCCCTAAGAAGAGCATTTGGAATCTTCAGGCACATTCAGATTTACCTGCAAACTGAAATCAAGTTTGCTTAAGGCTTTGTCAATTTTGCCTTTGATCCTGGACAGCCTAACCTTGCCACCATTTTAGACCCTGTGGAAAATAAGGTAGCACAATGATCCCGTCTTCTACGGTAAGGTAATCGCCCTTAGGATTGGGTCTCCTAACTCACGTGGCCACTATTTAACTGTCTTTCCAACTGGTAACAAAACTCCTAAATGGACCTAAACAGGATCTTTCCTTAATTGATCAAGCAGAAAAGCTGAAAAATAACCTTGCCGCAAAGCAACCATTCCTCTGCTCCAGAAAAAGCAAGACTGTAAACGGACACATCTTTTCTGATGAGGTTATTTCTGTGATAGGCACACCTCAGAATGGTAGAAGATGTCCAGGGAATGTTTAGTGACGAGGAGATTTGGGGTAAAGTGGCCTGGTTTTCTGCTCCTCCTAACATGGTTCTTCAAAAGGGCTTCCAATTATGGAAGCACAAAAATATCCGACACAGCTGGCACGGTGGCTCATGCTTGTAATCCCAGCACTTTGGGAGGCCAAGACAAGTGGATCACAAGGTCAGGAGTTCGAGACCAGCCTGGCCAACATGGTGAAATCCCAGCTCTACTAAAAATACAAAAGTTAACCGGCATGGTAGCACATACCTGTAATCCCAGCTACTCAGGAGGCTCAGGCAGGAGAACCACTTGAACCCAGGAGGCGGAGGTTGCAGTGAGCCAAGATCGCATCACCTGCACTCCAGCCTGCCGAACAGAGCAAGGCTCTGTCTTAAAAAAAAAAAAAAATCAGACACATTTTCTCAAAAATGAAACCAGGGCTTTAAAGTGTTCCTTTTTAAGTTTCCTCATTGTACTTTTCTATGTTGATGAGTTTAATAGAGAACACTTACCATTTTTACCTAAATCAGTAAACTTTTTTTTTTTTTTTTGAGATGGAGGTGTGTTCTTGTCTCCCAGGCTAGAGTGCAATGGCATGATCTCGGCTCACTGCAACCTCCACCTACTGGGTTCAAGTGATTCTCCTGCAGCAGCTTTACCAGCCGCTAGGGTTACAGGCACATGTCACCACACCCGGCTAATTTTTGTATTTTAATAAAGATGGGGTTTCACCATGTTGGGCAGGCTGATCTCAAACTTCCGACTTCAGGTGATACAATTACCTTGACCTCCCACAGTGCTGGGATTACAGGCATGAGCCACCACGCCTGGCCCCTAATTTTTATTCTAAAGGTGGCTGGCTACAAAACACACTCAATGCTAAATGGAAGTGCTGTGTGGATTCTCTGCCAGTTTGTAGTGTGGAGGTTGCTGATCCCTCTACTGAGTGGATAAGTGCAATCAAGGCTGCTGTTGATGGCAACCCGAACCTTAAACCTCTCATGACTCCTTGTTGTTTTAAGAACCTGTGAACTTTGGGGAAAATGGAGCATGTTTAACGAAAACGCAAAACCCTTTTTCAAAAATAATTATTTTGTCTAGCTCTCATTTTGCTCAGTCTTTCTCAGAATTGACATTTCCCTGAGAGTGGCAAAGTCTTCAGCTCAATGTCAAGTGCAGCAAAGCCTTCTATTTTCTTTAAAGCAAAAAGGTTTCAAGTGTGTTTTACCATCCTGACAGCAGTGACAAACGGGACTTTCACTCAAACGGATTACAGATGTGCTTTCTGAACACATACAGCTCCATGCAAATAAGGAACCACCACTAACGTTTTTTTTTTTTTTTTTTTTTTTGAAATGTCAGAAATACTCAGAGGGCTTTTTTGACATTTGTTTAAAAAAAAAAAAATCTCCCCCTTTTTCATTACCTTCCTCATTTGTTATCGGCAGTAGATTGGTACAGGGTGAATGGTTAGGAGGGTCCAAGGAAACAACAGACTCTTTGGCCAGGTCACGGGCACCGTGCTTACAGGTCAGCAAGCAAATGACTCCAACCTGCTGATGGTCTGAGGCCTGGATAAACAGAGCTTGGCCAACTTGTTCAGGCCAGATAAATAAATATTGTGGGCTTTTGGGGCAACGAGGTCTCTGTTCCAACTACTCAATTCTGCTTTTGTAACATAACACTATTATAAATGAGTGGGTGTGGCTGTGCTCACATAAAATTGTTTTATAAAATAGGAAAGGGACTCATGTGTCCCATAGGATGGATTTGCAGACCCTTGGAAAATAATGTGAATGGCACTGAAATCATAGTGCTTAGCAAGGAAAAGGAGAGTCACAAAATACCATTCCCCAGAAGCTTTCAACTGGCTAAGGAGCTGGAGCAGGTTGGAGTGCCCCTGTGATGCCAGGCATTAACCCTTCAAATACTGAATTGTGGGGAGGTGAAGGCTTCCAGGGAAGGGGCTGGTGGGGCTTTCAGAAGCTTCAGGGCAGCAGCTAACTCCAAACGGGAGAAAAAGTTCACCAATATTTTAAAAACTGATCAAGTCATGCTGGTGGGTGCTAGCTAATAACAGCTGTCTAAAGCCTAGATTCCTGAATGAAGGTACCATCCCAAGGAAGAGATTAAGACAAAAAATTAAAATCTTTCATACATTGGAGATTTCTTTTTAACCCTCTTCCACAAAACAAAAAATAATTCATTTACAAGCCAAAAAGATTAAAAAGCCATGAGAAGACAATACAATTATTCAGCTCAATGGTCATTTTAAAGAAAGAAGAGAGAGTGGGCACAGTGAAATGTTTTTAATTGGTCTCTCTGGCTAGGCATAGTGGCTCACACCTGTAATCCCAGCACTCTGGGAGGCCGAGGCAGGCGGTTCACAAGGTCAAGAGACTGAGATCATCCTGGCCAACATGGTGAAACCCCATCTCTACTAAAAAAATCCAAAATTAGCTGGGCGTGGTGGCAGGCACCTGTAGTCCCAGCTACTCGAGAGGCTGAGGCAAGAGAATCGTTCAAACCCAGAAGGTGGAGGTTGCAGTGAGCCAAGATTGTACCACTGCACTCCAGCCTGGCGACAGAGTGAGACTCTGTGTCGAGGAGGAAAAAAAACAAAAAAAGAAATAGGTCTAACTACTTGGTTATATTGCTCAATAATTGGGTTGGCATTCAGGGCAGGGAGAAAACAATGGCTTGTGACCCTCTGGAGGGTGTTGATGTCACAGAAATAGTGTTCTGAGGGAAACTGCAACAGAGTAATAAATTGTCACTGCAGTATACCACCCCCAACCCATGTGTTCAAGACTCTCCCTACCTACTAGCAATCCCCCACACAGACACAAGCACACACATGCACACCACTAACCTGCAACTTTCTCTCTCCCTTAAACCCTCAGCTAGCTACCATTAGAAAGCTGTTAGCCAAACTAATTCAAGCTAAAGTGTTCGTGAATAACAAGAGCTGCGTATGTTTTACCTATCCAAGATTTAAGGGTTTTTAGAAGGGGTCTCTGGAGTAAACAATTCCTTTACCCAAATGAAAGACCCCATAACGGGGAAGAGGATCAACAAGTATTTTTAGATATTTGGTCGGGGGGCCCTCCTCTTCTGAAAACAGGCTGTATGGATGGCTACCAATTCTTTCCTTGAAAAAACAGACCCTCGCTACAGCATATGATGACAGAAAGTTTGAATGTTTTAATGGAAGGTCTTATTCTGATACCCAGATATTCAGATCATCAGGAGCTTTAGATCACACTGCACCCTGCATGCGACAATATGTTCAGGTAACACAGGCCTTGCCATGTGATTACACTATGAACACAAAGACTGGCTAAGAACTGGATCAAGCAGTTTGTAGGGGATACAAAGAGAAAGTGGCCTCTGGCCTATGGGGGCTGCCCCCAGGGAGCTTTGGCCCTCTCAGTCTCTCTCCTGCCCCTGGTGCAGGGAGAATGCATCTCCAGAAGTTAAACTGTCCTTTGAGGCATTCAGGGCCAGAGCACATGGCCTCTAAGTCACGAAAGCAAGATTGAGGTAGAATCTGTGATGTACAGTTCCCAGATCCCCTCACCCGAAGCTCTATCCTGTGCAACCCAACCTTACTCTTTAAACATACAAGCTGCAACTCTTACAAATGTTTGGCCTGCAGCTAACTACATTTAATCAGAAGAAGGCATTCTGAGCCCCTGGCTCTATGTACTTCGACAGCTGTGACCTTAGAGGTACCCAGAGAATATGTGCTTCTATTTCCCGGTAAAGGCAATGAAAGCCTCAAAGTTTGGGCTAATAAAATCTTCACTAAGAACTCTCTCTGACCTTACCTGAAGCACTGTGGAGTGGTTTTAAGGCCTTGTGCAAAGCCTTTTCACAGAACCATTTCATTTAGCTAAAGCGATAGAGGTGGGGAGAGAGGTGCTTTTCCATTTTCAACCATGGAGCCGCAGTAAGGAAGCTTCTATCAGCAATGGGAATTTGATGACTGGCTTCTCCGGCAAAGCACTAAAAATGGAGTCAAGACTGAGCCCCTTGATAAAGTATGGTTAATCACCACCATAAGCAAGAGATCTTTTTTCTAATTAAATTCTCCCTTCCCTCCCAGGAGGAGTCTTGCCCAGCCAAGAGCCCCAGGACCAAATGAGTCTCAGAGCTGCAAGAGGTAGAATCACCAAAGAGAAATAACCTGGTGAATGGGAGTTTGGGCGTGTGAAATGCCTCAAGCCGGAAGGCCTGAGATGAGGCTGCAGAGTCTGATGTGAGCCGAGCCCTCGCACTCAAAGGCATCTCTGGAGACCCCAGGGCTGCCGTGCACAGCTGGGACATTCCCTGCCTCAGCTGTCACAGCATCTCAATCATGAGGCAGTGTATAAAAAAGCATTCAAAAGCACGAATGAACCATTATTGCCGGAATTCAAGGCAGGGGCCAAAACAGACAGGAGGGGAACATGGAAGAGGAAGGGAGTCCCAAGTCCTGTGCTGCAGCCGGTACTTTGCCCAGCCAGACCCTGGCCCAGCATGCCTGGGGCAGAGCCGGGGGGCCTGCAGGCAGCTGTGATGTGTCTTTGATGCCCATCTAGCTCTGGCAGCATTTACAGCACTTTATACAGGGGTTGTATGAAGTACACTGAGGCATGTTTGCCAGCTAAGAGAAAGAAACAAGAGTGAGGGAGACGAACGGACAGACGGAGAGTTGAATAACAATTACGGTAAAAATAGACTCCACATAAGATGTGAAGAGAGGGTGCGGAGACAGCATAGAATATGTCTTTCTGCCATCAAGGCAAATTTTGTTTTGTTTTTTTGAGACAGTCTCAGTCTGCTGCCCAGGCTGGAGTGCACTCGCACCATGACAGGCCACTGCAGCCTCAACCTCCCGAACTCAAGCGATCCTCCCACCTCAGCCTTCGGAGTAGCTGGGACTACAGGCATGCACTACTGTACCCAGCTTAATTTTTTTGAATTTTCTGTCAAGATGAAGTTTGGTCAGGTTTCCCAGACTGGTCTCAAATTCCTGAGCTCAAGTGACCCACCTACCACAGCCTCCCAAAGTGCTGGGAATACAGGCATGAGCTGCCATGCCTGGCCTGCAAATTCTTTTTGAGTATCAAAATTCAAGGATCCCCTCAAGTCTTTCTCACACTAAATGAAATACTCCCATAGCAACCTTGCTTAAAAACTGAGAACTAGTTTGATCACCTCAGTATGGTTTCCCTTATTCTCCTTTCACATCTTTAGACTGCATAACAATTTTTCCATGACCATTAATAAAAATCTAGCAGTCTATTCCTTTTGATAGCAAAAGACAAACCCTGAGGCACATGTAAGATGCAGCAGAGAATGAGAGCTAAGAGTAGCCTTGGGTGATGGATCAGTGGGAAAGAGGGAAAGTAGAAATGAACACCTCTCTCATCTGCCTAAAGACTTGAGGTCTCTAAGACACACCACAACTCAGTAGGAGAGCTGGTCAGGACTCAAGTCTCCTGAACCTGTGCAGCATTTTGCAATACACAACATTAAATTATGCTGAATTGTGTGGAGGTGAAACGGAAGTTTCCCAGACTGCATTCCTATGTGTTCTCTCTCCCACTGTTTCTGCACCCATTTTATCCAAATAGTATCAGTAGAATGTGGAAGCACAAAGCAGAAATGAGAAAAATTACTTTAAAGGCATATCTGTAACTACTGAGCTTAACATGTTCAAAACAGAATTGCATACTACCCACTTCCATCAAAATGCTTGGTAATTTCTTACGTTCTGGGTCCACTCTACTAAATATGGTGCCCCATTAAGTACCACATTCATAGAAATGTCAAAATTGCTCCTTGTAATGTCTGTTTTAGAGTATCTGAATAAATCATTTCTTCTCCATTTCTCATGCTTCACAGGTTGAACATCTTACTACTAAATGAGTCAGCTTAGTGACTATACCAGCGGAACCCAGACTTACTTTTAGTAGGGAAGCCTGAGTTTGCCTTACAAGAGTGCCGCCTAGTGTCTACATATGGAACTGCACACCACTTTTTGTTAACTGGTTAAGAACGTGTCATTGTGTCGCACAGAAGAGCCTTGCTTTATGAAATGCTAAAGTACATATGTAGACATTTTCCCGAATCCATTTATATTTCCATTGATTTATACTAGTATTTTAAATATGCATTCACATTGAAATGATCTCAGACATACATTCAGCAAACCTTTTTAAATTACACATTTAATAGAAAAATTATTTCTAGCAAAACACTGACAGAATTATGCATCGTTAACATACTGTGCTTTAACCATTAGAGGCTGTGGTAGTTGCTAAACAAGTCTTAATTTTCTAGAGAAATATTTGTGAGTTTTTCCCAAAATTATTTCATATAGAGCTCATATGAATGACAGATGCTTGCTATACAGTTACTATGTCCTAGACACTGTGCTAAACACATTACATACATTATTCCTGTTTAATCCTCAGTATCTGTAAAATGCTTAGAGCAGAGCATGGCATGTAGTAGATGGCATTAAATAAAATAGCCTAGCATCCGGAGATGTTATTATCCTTGTTTTACACATAATAACCTGAGTTTAGAGAATTTACGCTTACCAGGCTTACACACTTTTAAGTGGCATATCTAGGCTTTGGTCAAGGTTTGCCAGACTTCACAGGCTGCGCACTACGCCCTATTGTCACTCTCATACCCTTCTGCTCTACATACTGTCTCCGTATTCGTTTGCTAGGACTGCCGTCATGAAGTACCAGAGACCAGGTAGCTTAACTAAGAGAATTCTTTGAGAAGAAATTTTGCTCTGTGACCCAGGCTGGCGAACAAGGATGGAATCTCAGCTCATTGCAACCTCTGCCTCCCAGGTTCAAGTGATTCTCCTGCCGCAGCCTCTGGGGTAGCTGGGACTGCAGGTGTGTGCCACCAAACCCAGCTGATTTTTTTAGTAGAGACTGGGTTTCACCACATTGGCCATGCTGGTCTCGAACTCCTGACCTCAGGTGATCCACCTGCCTCGACCTTCTAAGGTGCTGGGATTACAGGTGTGAGCCAACATGCCCAGCCTAAACCAACAGAAATTTATTTTCCCATGATTTTGGAGGCTAGCAGTCTTAGATCAAGGTGTCTGCAGAACTGATTGGCCATGTTCTTTTCTTCGCACAGTCTTCCCTTTGTGTGTGTCTGCATCTCAAGCTCTTCTAAGGATACCAGTTAGATTCGATTAGGGCCTATGCATATGACATCATATCTTAACTACCGCTTTAAATGCCCCATCTCCAAATGCAGTCACATTCTGGGGTACTGAGGGTTATGACTTCAACATATGAATTTGAGGAGAGCACAGTTTAGCCTGCAACAGTCCCTATCTTTGCAGCCAGGCACAGTGGCTCACGCCTGTAATCCCAGCATTTTGGGAGGCCAAAGCAGAAGGATGGCTTCAGTCCAGGAGACCAGCCTGGCCAGTGTGAAACCCCGTCTCTACTTAAAAAATAAAAATACAAAAATTAGCTGGGTGTGGTGGCACATGCCTATAGTCCCAGCTACTCCGGAGACTGATGCCGGAGACTCTCTGGAACACAGGAAGCAGAGGTTTCAGTGAGCTGAGATCCCACCACTGCACTCCAGCCTGGGTGACACAGCAAGACTTCGTCTCAAAAAAAAAAAAAGAAGAAAAAAAAAAGAAAAGGTCTCTATCTTTGCTTATTTACTTATAGACTCTTTCCAGACATCTCTAAGAAAGTATGCCTGCTACATACACCAGGCACTGATTCAGACACAGAACACAAAGATGCATCTTCATAGACAGCAGCCATATGTAGCAGGAAAAAGTTTGCAAACAGTTATCACAGCTCAATGTGGGGAAAGTACAGTAACAAAAGTAAACACACAATTCAGAGCTGGTTGAGAAGAGAAAGAGATTAATTCTGGAAAGCGGAGGGAAGACTTCAGCAGTGATAGCCTCTAAGGTAGATTTTGACAACAAATCTCTTAAGCAGACAAGAAAAAGAAGGACCTTTGAAATGAAGACAAGGGCATAAAATAACACCCACAGCAAGGATATGCTGAGTCATTCATCCAGTCCACAGGAACATACATTTCAATGCAGAAGAGACTAGAAGAAAATGACCCCACTGGCGAGATACCGAGGGACCCTATTGTGAGGGGGACTATTGAAGAATGGTAAATGTGTCTGGCTCAGGGAGCAGGCTGTTGAGGGGGAAGTTCTGATTTGTAACACTTGCTGATTTCTGTAATGTAAGCCCTCCTCCCATGACTGATTTTAAGCTGTCCATTTGAAGTCACTGACCTCTGAAGTTGAGATGTATACTAGCACACCATTGCATAGTAATTCCATCATACAGAGTCCAAAATACAGTAAATAACCTTGGGCAGTTCAGGCTGGTACAACAAAGTATCATAGACTGGGAGGCTTATAAACAGCAGAAACTTATTTCTTACAGTTCCAGAGGCTGACGGGGTGACAGACAGCAGGGTCAGGTTCTGGTGAGGGCTTATCCCAGGTTGCAGACCGCCAGATTCTCCTTGTATACTTACGTGCTGGAAAGAGCGCTAGCTAGCACTCCAGCTGCTTCCTATAAAGGCACTAATGTCATTCACAAGGTCTCCATCCTCATGACCTGATTAGCTCTCAAAGGCCCATTGTCACATGGGGGATTCAATTTCAACACGAATTTTGGTTATATAAACCTAAGTGCCAGGCCCGGTGGCTACACCTGTAATCCTAGCACTTGGGAGGACCAGGCGGGCAGATCATGAGGTCAGGAGTTCGAGACCAGCCTGGCCAACATAGTGAAACCCTCTCTCTACTGAAAATACAAAAAAAATTAGCCAGGCGTGGTGGTAGGCACCAGTAATCCTAGCTACTCGAGAGGCTGAGGCAGGAGAATTGCTTGAAACCAGGAGACAGGTTGCGGCGAGCCGAGATCATGCCACTGCACTCCAGCCTGGCGACAGAGCAAGACTCCATCTCAAAAAAAAAGAACAAAATAATTAGAAAGTGATGAGTTTTAAGTATTTATTGCCTTTTGTTCTCAGTGTAATTTATTTGACTAGAAGTTTATGTAATTTACTTTTTAATGAAGGCTCATGGTTCTGGAAATCATCCTGGCAGACGAGAGGCAGGACTAGATTACAGCTCCAACTCAAACGCGCAGAGCAGCATGCAGAGGCTTGCATTGCAAATTTTAGCTCCAGAATAACTCCAAGAACAAACCAGGAATCCCAAGAGGACCCATAGACCCTTTGAAAGAAGCAGACTGCTCCTGCAGGATCCGGGAAACACCCCAAATACTGAATGCCCAAAGTGAGAAAGGGAGCTCCTCCATTTCCACTGGGGAAAATGAAGGTCGAGTTTGTGAGAGAAGTTTCTGACCTACCTGGGGCTGAGTGAATTTTGAGAGCAGAGAGAAATACAGGGGTAGAGGAATCAGCGGGAAAAGCCCTGGGAGCTCGCTGGGTCACCAAGCAGGCCACTCCTGCCTGGCACCACAGGGATCCTTCGCGAGGACGGCCAGAGGAGTGCCAGGAGAATGCCACGGGGAGTAGGAAGTCTCGGGCTGAACTTTATAACAATTTGAACCTGGCATGTGCAACCACCTGCAAACAGGATGCAGTTTCTATAGCATTTGCTCTTAACACCTTGCCCCTAACAACCTCCACCTGGAAGCAACCTTCATTTAACCCAAACCCCAGGACCTCAATCCCCTGTATGGCCCGGAGTTGGGAGTGCTCAGAGTTAATCAAAGAAAAGGAAAGCATCTCCAAGTTGGCCACTCCGAGATTCCCTAGCTCAGGAGCACACATTCAGGTGCATCTGCCATACAGCGTTATTATAAGAGTTTGATTACATTATTGCTATCAGGTGCATTTACCGTCCATCATTTCATACAGCCTAGAAGGGTGATTTGCAGCCCCCGTGGTAGACAGAAAACAATGAAAGCAAAGACGTCAGAATAACTAGATCCAATGAAAAACAAATGCTCCAATTAAAATGCCCTCCCCAGACCCAGTGCTTAGCGTTCTCAGGTCAGTATGTGGCTAAGACTCACAAAGCCAGAGCTTACATGATTGTTCTTGATAGATCATTCAGATTTCACATCCTAAGAGTTAAAAAACAACAACAAAAATACTGTGATGATCAACAGCGGCCTGGAGTTCGGAATAGAAAGGGAAGGAAGACGGTAAGTGTACCAAGGACAACACCACAAGGAATCCCTGCAGTGGCAGCCATGTTCAGTATCTTGACCTCACAACAGTTGTGGATACACAAACCTACACACCTGCGAAAATTGTACGGGACCAGAATTAGATAGTAGTGATCCTTGCACAACATTGTGAATATACTGAAACCACAAAATCACACACTTTAAAATGGTTAAAATAGTGGAAGAATCCTTAAAACTAAATACACATATAGACAGAAACAAGTAAAACCAAAGATGGGGAAATCTGAATGAAACCAGGTAGACTGTATCAATGTCAATGTCCTAGTTGTAATATTGTTTTGCAAAATGTTACCTCTGAGAGAAAGCAGACAAAGGGCACACTGGGAGCTCTCTATTATTTCATGCATGTGAATCTACAATTATTTTAATACAAATTTCCTTTTTTTTTTAATTGAGATGGAATCTCACCCTGTCACCCAGGCTGGAGTGCAATGGTGCAGTCTCAGCTCACTGCAACCTCTGCCTCCCAGGTTCAAACGATTCTCCCGCCTTGGCCTCCTGAGCAGATGGGATTACAGGCACCCACCACCACCTCCAGCTAATTTTTGTATTTTTAGTAGAGATGAGGTTTCACCATGTTGGCCAGGTTGGAAAAATTGCAATTTTTTAAAAATCCAGTTTTTTAACAAAATCGAGTTTTTTTAAATTATACAATTGCTGTATAATTTTCTAGTAGTACCTGAAGATACAGAGAGAATAGATGTTTTTGTCTTATTAATCAGAAATGCTTCCTAAATGTGAAGTTTTTCTTCTGAAAGATTTCTTGCTATCCCGAGTAGTCAGTGTTCTTTGATAACTATATATCTATGTAGCCAAGAGGTTTCTGAGGAACCTTCCTGAGAAGGTTGAACTTACATTTATTTCTTTTTAATCCAGATTTCATGCCTGAGATTCATTTATTTTAGAGATCAAGAAATAAAAACCAGGCATGGTGGCTCAGACCTGTAATCCCAGCACTTTGGGTGGCCAAGGCGGGTGGATCACCCAAGATCAGGAGTTCAAAACAAGCCTGGTCAACATGGTGAAACCCATCTCTATTGAAAAATACAAAAAAATTAGCCAGGCCTGATGGCATGCGTCTGCAATCCCAGCTACTCGGGAGGCTGAGGCAGGAAAATCACTTAACCTGGGAGGTGGAGGTTGCAATCAGCCTAGATCACTACACTGCACTCCAGCCAGGGTGACGGAGCAAGACTCTGTCTCAAAAACGTAAAAGAATGTTTTAAAATAAATAAAAACAAATCGCATTTATAAAAGTAGTTCTTTCAATCAGTTTTGCTATGGGGCAAAATAGTGCCTCTCATTCGAGTTCTTCAATCAATTTTACTAAATTCAAATAGAAACACTGTGTCGGGTGTGGCAGCTCCCGCCTCTGATCCCAGCACTCTGAGGAGCAGAGATGGACAGATCGCGTTAGGCCAGGAGTTCAAGACCAAACTGGCCAACGTGGCCAAACATCGTCTCTCCTAAAAATACAAAAATTGACCATACAGGTGGCACGTGCCTGTATTCCCAGCTACTCCAGAGGCTGAGGCAGGAGACTCACTTGAACCCGGGAGGCGGAGGCTGCAGTGAGCCGAGACTGCCCCGCACCACGGCACTGCGCTCCAGCCTGGGTGACAGAGCGAGACTCTGTCTCAAAAGAAAACACCACAAATAGGAACACTGCTCATATGTGCAAATTTGCAGATATGGTGGTAAGCCATCAGAGCTACACCTGGATAGTCTCAGGCCTGAGAGATCATTGTTTCTTCTCTGCTCCGTCTTCTCCCTCCGTGTCTCCCTCTCCCAAAGCCAAAGTTTACTAAAACCAAAGACAGTAATTCCACACATGGTATTTGCTTCCTGGCCTTGACACTTTGCACTGTGACACACCACCTCTGATTTGTGTGATGCACGCACGCTTCCTCATTCACGGCAGAGTTGTGCTGTTTCAACAAACCCATGATCTTCAAAGTGGCTCCTTGATGTGCTTATCTCCTTATTCCAACAATGGTACATGCTGATGCGCAAAACACTGTGGACATTCTTTCTTACGATTACCGTCAAGGCTTCTACTATATCCTTTCGTCTGTCCTAAGTAATGGGAAATTCTTTTCCTTTAAAGAAAGAAGCTGAGGATTGAGAACAGCTAAATAGAATTCACAGTTAAAGCCAGTAAATAATGTGGACAATGAAGCTTGTTAAAACTACTTTTTCTTAAATTTTTCTTCCTTTCTATAAGCAAACTTCCCTGAGTCCTTCCCCCTCAAAATGCAGCCTGCTTTGCAAGTTTTATAAGTTTATAAATTCTTGTATTCTTGTTCTTTATAGCTGATAACCGTAAGTTTCTGTAACACAGCGAAGGTCATGAGGAAGGCCTAAGCAGGCTGGACTCTGGCCATCAAGGCGCTGTAGCAAAAGGCAACAGATAAGGCCCATGCTAGAATCCTTGAGCTCTACAGATAGCTTCTGTGCTGAGTAACAAAAGTCGTATGTAAGCCTGAGTTGTGTGCCTGTCATTGCTTAAGGAATTTTCTTTGTTCTACACCTGCAAACTTGTTTTTGCGCCACTGTGTACTTCATGTATAAAAAGTCAAGCCCTGTCTTTGTTAGGCACTCTGGCATTGTGATTCCATGTAGTGCTGGGCCAGTGTATACCTAAAATAAACTCCTTCTGCAACCTCAAAAAAAAAAAACTACTTTTTCTTCCAAAATGACCATAAAGCAATGAAACTAAATTTTTAAATGTTTGTAGTTCATAGTACTAGTTCTGGAGGCAGACTAAGAAGAATTTTCTCTATGTTTAAGGCAATGACAGCAGTAAATGTATGTCATTGATCTTATGATTTCTTTAGAAGACAACAATTGCTTGGACAGAGAATCTCTAGTAAATGCATGTCAGCAGGGATACAGGTTATAGAAAGAGGGAACCAGGGCCCCCAACTTGCACTGCCAGCCCACTGACAAAGTAATATCCTCCCAAGCCCAGAAGGGGACATAACTCTTGGAACTGAAAAACATGCAATAGGATTGTCAAAACTACATGAAAATAAGTCCATAAATTGTGAAATGACTTAGAGAGTACTATAAATTTTATTCAACACAGAGCATTGAAACAAGGGCCATGAGCGACGTTGAGTGCCATCTTGAGGCAAAAACTACCATTCACAATCACTCCAAAATCATTTGTTCCATCTACACCTGAGTATAATATTTTTTAAAAAATGTAAACCTCAGACTTTTTACTTTGTAGATATATCATCTTTTTTGTTTGTTTTGAGATAAGGTCTTGCTTTCTCACCCAGGCTTGAGTGCAGTGGTAGAAACACAGCTCACTACAGCCTCAACCTCCCAGGCTCAAGTGATCCTCCCACCTCAGCCCCCCAAATAGCAGGGACTACAGGCATGCACCACCACACTGGGCTAATTTTTGTATTTTTTGTAAAGACAGGGTTTTGCCATGTTGTCCAGGGTGGTCTTGAACTCCTGAGCTCAAGTGATCCACCTTGGCCTTCCAAAGTTCTGGGATTACAGGCATGAGCCACAATGCTCAGCCTAAGTCATCTTTAAGACATATGTAAAGTGCCTGGCACAAAGAAGGTTTTCAATAAATGTTATTGAACACCTTCAGTCACACTAGGCTGAGCTGAATTACTATCTCTGTTCTTAGTAAAGAGAGACTGGGTATGTCTAAAGTTACCAAATTCTTAAATCCCAGTAGTTGGGTTTAACAAATTTGTTTATGGCTTTCAACACATGGAATTCACTTGAGGCTAATCATGCATCACTGTAGTTCTCAAACAATGCTCAAGTGAGAAAGAACTGGAAGCATTAGTCCCCTTTGTAGAATATGCCCTTTCTCTATTGCCAACAGAATAAAGCATCCCAGTCTCTGCCTTGTTGGGTTTTTTCTGTCTCTCCCACTCCCATGTACTTCAACTACCCACAAGGCTTACTGTGGGGTTCGTTCCCAAGTGAGACCCCTTGGAATTGGGTCTCGCCATATGGTGAGCTTGAGCCCAGACACAGTTTCCCATTGGAGGCAGTCGAGCTATGGGAAAGCCAGAACTGCAATCAAAGGAGATATGAAAATAACTTTACTAGACAATGATGTGATGCCTATGTGGTCTGAGAAGACATTGTGTCTGTTCTCTGTTTTGCTAAGAAAGAGGTGTTT
>CAUYQU010066627.1:0-23155 GCA_963574635.1 Cheracebus regulus | reverse complement strand
AAAACTCTTGGGATTTTTCTTGATTCCTCTTTCTCTTCAAACCCACATCCCATCCAGGGCCAATCCTGTTGACCTAGGCTGTTCATAATAAAGCCCTGTGCCCTCTCCCTTCTCCTCTGGAAGTCTGTTGAGCGTTCATGTACCCATCAGTAATTTGACCCCAGAGTCTCCACTAGAGACCGGAGAGTCCTCTGCACAGGCTGCCATACACTGGGCGTCACAGCGGTTCCACGGGTGGGAGACAGGCATCTCCGAGTGTTTGAACGGGCGCTTTTCTCTGTTGAAGTTTTCTTCTGCCCCATTCACTGTCTCCTCTGAGCATACAGTTTGGTTTGGACTCTTTCTCCGTGTCGAATGCTTCGTTGTGTCCTGTGGTCTTTGACTATTTCTCAGCATGAGGCACTGAGAAGGGGTGTGGAACCCCAGGGTCTGTGTGTAGGGGTGGCATAGGGAGGTCTGCCTGTGGGACGAGAGATGACCGGGGAGCCTCGTGGGTCTCATACTCAGGAACCCATGAGTCACGCAGGTTTTTCTCATGGGTGTGTGTTTCCCTGAAAGGAATTCTGGGGTCCCTGGGGTGCGGGGTGCAAAGATCCGTAATTCTGTCCCCTGGGGTGTGGGATGGAAGGATCTGTAATTTGGCTGCCACACTCTTGGATCCAAGCAGGCACAGGTCACACTATTCCTTGACTCCTCCTGCTTCCCATTCCTGCCTCCAGATCTCCATGACAGTGTCTTCTGGGCAATTCCTCCTGGGTCCCCCCAGCTCAGCCAGGGATCCCATCCGCCCTGCGGGGTGTGGAGCAGGACCTGGTGATGGCGCCTCCTGCTTCCAGCCTCGCCTGACGCCCCCTTTTGAGGTGCCTAGGCATCGCCGGCTCTCCTGTGGCTCTGGGAGCCTCCTCTGGCTGCTCTCACCTGTGTCCGCCCATCCGTCATCTGTCTGTCTGCCTCCAGCGCCCAGACTTTGCTGGGGCCCTCTGCCTTTCACTCTCTTGGCCCTGGAACATTTTATCTTCTCTTTGTCTTCTTCTCCTTCTCCTTTCTTCTCTTCTTCTTTTGTTTTGTTTTTTTTCTTCTTCTTTATAAATAGATACAGGGTATCACTATGTTGCCCAGGCTGACCTTGAATCCCCTTTTGTCTCGGCTTCCCGAAGTGCTGGGGTGGGTGTGAGCACCACACCCAGCCTTGCCTTCTATCTTCTCCCTCCACTTTAGCCAGATGTCAGCAGGAAGTGGATGCACATCAGTGCTCTGCCTGCCTGTTGGACCAGAAGCCCTTGTGTATGATCTAAACAACCCCCATCTTGCCTTTGTTAGGGTTTCTGCTTGGTTTTCTTCATAAAATTGATGTCTCAACTCTAATATTTTATGTTCTTGTCACAGACAACTGTGATCGACTAATCAATTACCTAATTGTCCTAAACCCAATCTTTTAATAAAATCTGATTTCTTAGGAACTGGGGTAACAGGCTTGTGAGAAAGTTCCTGCTTGGATGAGGCCAAGAGCGTGGGAGTGAGTTACAGGCTCCCAGAAGTGGGAAGTATTTTGGGGTTAGGCTGTAAAGAATTCCCTATAAAAATAGCTGAACAGATTGGTCTCCTCTCGCTGCGGGACTTTCTTGGAACATGAGGTGAGGTTATTTGTTGGCTTGCAAATAAAATCAAACCAATTTCCCAATGAGGGAATGGGGCTGTGGTTAGGATGGGATGCGTGGGGGTTCCGGGGTACCGCAGGGCTCTGCTTATGATCCGGTTACATAGCCGTTTGCTTTACGGCCATTAACTAAATGTACGATCCATGAATTCTTCTGCACGTATGTTTTATTTCACAATAAAATGTCAACTTTTTTAACAACTAAGCAAAGTTGAGAACAATGCAGTGTAATTTCCTTGGAAATATGCTTCGGCAGTTATTTGATTGAGCAAGTGGAAAAGTGCTTTGTATGAAGACGGTTTCTGCATGTCATAGAAATGCCACGTGCTGAGCCGTGCAGTAAGGGAAGCTGTCTAGATAAGGACAGCCATTTGTTCTTCCCGATAAGCCATCCGCTACTTCTTTATCTGGAAGCACACTGGCATGCCTGATGACTGGTATTTTGATAGATTAGCGAGTATTTACATGTCTTAAACAGGCGAGTTTAAAAACACAAAGTCAAGAGTATTTTAAAACCTTGACTTCAGGTCTTAACGATTTATCTTTTCATTTCTTCATTCTGGTCTGGCTGCTTTGCGTGTGGATGTTTCTCTCCTGTCTCTTGCTGCCTGGCTTACAGGAGAGCTGGGTGACAGAACACAGGAGTTGAGAGCGCTCAGGCCTCTGACAGCCGCTCTGTGCAGATCAGTCCTGCAGCCATGCACAGGAAATGCCACCAGAGCAGGACAGGTCTGCTGCCCTCTTGGAAGTGACGAAACTGCCTTTCAGAAATTACAACAGTCAGAAAATTATGACATTGAAGGAGACCTGATCTAACCAACCCCCATCTTGCCTTTGACCTCCAAACTGCCCTTTATCATTCCTGGGCTTGGGCCAAGATAACCCTGGGTGGAGGGGCCCCAGGAAACCCCTTAAATGACAGAGCTCAAGTTTCTTGGGCCAGAAAGACTGGAGTCAGAGTGAGGAGGGGTAATGCAGGGGCTGTCCTGGGCCAGGAGCTGCTCTGCAGCCATACCCAGTGTGTCCTCCTTCTACCTCGGCCACTCAGTCCCCAGCCACACCCAACGACTCCTACCCCGGCCTCAGCCACTGGAGTCCCTTCAGTGGAACCACAGGCTTTTGTGAAAGGAAAATAAATCTTGGGACCACAAATCACTAAGCCAAAGGGAAGAGACAGGCTGGGAACTGCGTCAGGCAATCCTGCCTTCCATTTTATTTAAAACTGCAGATGCAGGCGGGGCACAGTGGCTGGCACCCGTAATACCAGCACTTTAGGAGGCTGAGGCAGGAAGATCGTTTGAGTCTGGGAGTTTGAGACCATCTTAGGCAATGTAGAGACCCTGTCTCTAAAAAATAAGAAAAAAAATGCGGATTCGCTAAACCAGACCAAGGCATAAGTGACTATTCCTCTACCCCTTTTTCACATGTAAATTGTGTATTTGGTGAAAGAAAGGCTGCCTGAGACTCAGAAGAATGCAGCTGTCTGTCTCTTATCTGCCTGTGACCTGGAAGCCCCCACTTGGAGTTGTCCCTCCTTTTCAGACCAAACCAATGTGCATCTTACACGTACTGATTGATGTCTCACGTCTCCCTAAAATGTATCAAACTGAGCTGTGCCCCAACGACCTTGGGCACATGTCCTCAGGACCTCCCGAGGCTGCGTCAGGGGCACATCGTTAACCCTGGCAAATGATGTGGTTAGGCTTCGTGTCCCCACCCAAATCTCATCTTGAATTGCAGTCCCCAGGTGTTGAGGGAGACCTGACTGGAGGTGATTGGATCATGGCATGTGGTTTTCTCCATGATAGTGATTAAGTCTCACTAGCTCTGAGATCTGATGGTTCTACAAAGGGCCGTTGCCCTGGGCTCCCTCAAACTGGCTCCCCTGCTGCCGTATGAAGAAGGTCCTTGCTTCCCTCCTGCCTTCCACCATGATTGTAAGGTTCCCAAGGCCTCCCCTGCCATATGGAACTGTGAGTCAATGAAACCATTTTCCTTTATAAATTACCCAGTCTCGGGTATGTATTTTATAGCACTGTGAAAATGAACTAATACAGCAAAATAAACTTTTTAAATGGATGGAGTATCTCAGATACTTTTGAGTTCACACTTTTATCCGTGGGCTGTGGTATGATGTCATATTTTCAAGCCTCCCTGTGGAGGTGGGATCTTTTGGAGTGATGATTTATTTTTCTATGATCTGTATTTTATGGTCTACGTACGTTTTCCTCTTTGCAGCAGCTAACCTTCACTCATTTACTATAATGTTTCTTAAAATCAGGTGGATTTTACCTTGTGTCAATAACTTCCTTTGGGAAGTGTTCCTGCTCTCTGGCATCACTTTTCTTGTAACTACATCCTACCTATTCTGGACTGCATGAGAAAATAGCGGGTGTCCATGTTCATCAGGTCTGCCTCTTTGGACAGTTTGGGACAGGCTTCAAGGTTTCAGGCCTTAAGTTTTGCAAATCACTGCTCAGAAAAACCAGAGAGAGCAGGCCCATTTATATTCATTTTGAACGCTTGACAATAGGAAGATGTCGTTTTACAAGGGCAAATGTTTATTTTAGTTATGCTGATAGGTTCCTGTTAGTGCTAATTTAAAAAGGCAGCTTGTAGAAATATGCCTAGCGGGTTCATGTACATTTCTTGCAAGTTCAGCCATGAATAAAATGGACTTGTACAAATTGATGCTTCTTATCTGTTAGAGAAATCCATTCCTTATTTTAATCAGTGCATAAATGTAATAAGTATTAGTTTTGGAAATGCAAAGTACAATAAAGAAGGAAATGGACCATGTGTTAGTATCTTGGTAAATTTCCTTCCAGTCAGTTCTCCTGTGTGTGCGCTCAAGGCCATGCACTAGCAGCGTTTTCTTTGTTTTATTCACACTTTGCATAACTTACACACGTGCCAAAGGTACGTTTTATTCCCATCTTTGCTAGTTTTAGGTGCGGCCGGGAGACCTGGGAGGAGGGCCACGGCATGGCCACCCCTGGGCAGGAGAAGTGAGCCTGCTTCTCCCGGCTTGGCTCTCCTCCGCTGTGGATCCAGCAGTCTCCGGGGTTTTCCTTGGGGCTGATGTTCACATGAAGCTGTTAATTTGTTCTAGGAGCACTTGGGGTTTTGATTGTTATTTCAACAGCAGCCCCTCCCCACCCTGCACCCAGATAATCCTATAGCTCCCAGTCTCTCAATCACCTGCACAAGGAAGGTTTTGAAGTGGGGGCTACCTCATGTCCTGCCCGCTAAGCATTCTCAGTAATATTTGTATCAGTGGATTTTCTGAACCTTTCACAACTAGAAATTCTCTCTCTACACACGAAATATATACTATATATCCATAAAAATGAATACATATATTCATTTTATATACGAATATATAAAAATGAATATACATTCATAAAAATTCATATGTATATATTCTATCTATTCATAAAATGTTTAAACAGAAATTAAAAGTATATGCAAAAAGGGGCTGGCCGTGGTGGTTCATGCCTGTAATAAGGACTCAACCCACCACTGCCGCTGTGGAGTGGAAGGGGCTGCAATCCCAGGAGTGAGGAACGTGAAGACAAGGCTTCTCCCTGGAGCCTCCAGCTCCGAGAGCGCCCTGCTGGATTCTGACCTGCAGGTACCGAACTCCCAGTCAGAAAACTTGTGTTGTTTTAAGACTTAAGTTTGTAGCTGGGTGCACTGGCTCACAAACATAATCCCAGCATTTTGGAAGGCCACGGCTGGAGGATCTCTCAAGCCCAGGAGTTCAAGGCCAGCCTAGGCAACGTAGTGAGACCATCTCTACAAAAATAAAAATAAAAAAATCACCAGGCATGGGGGTGTGCGCCTGTAGTCCTAGCTACTTGGGAAGACAAGATGGGAGAATCTCTTGAGCCCAGGAGTTCAAGACCAGCCTGGGAAACATAGTGGGACCTGATCTCTACTGAAAATACATTAGCCGGATGTGGTGGAGCACACCTGTGGTTCCAGCAACTTGGAAGGCTGAGGTGGGAGAATTGCTTGAGCCCAGCACGTTGAGGCTACAGTGAGCCATGTCCAGCCTTGGTGACAGAGAAAGGCCCTATCTCAAACAAACAAACGAAACACCAAAGTTTGTGGTAATTGTGAAGGGAGCAATAACAAACTGACACAGGCATGAAAAGGGGTCCATATCCATATGGAGTGAAACAATAATATGACAAGCTCATAAGCAGCTCCACAGAAATATATTTGAAATCTCGGAATCAACGCACACATTTCTGCAAACACAGAACTCCCCAAAACTGGCTGAAGAAAGCTGCAAAGACTTGAATGCTCAGTAACTGTTCTTAAAAATTGAGTAAATAAAATTCTTTCAGCAAGAAAATAAAAGTTACAGGTGCTTTTATGAGCTAGTTCTATAAAAAATTTAAGGAAGAGGGAATGTAAAATTTAAACAGACTCTTCCAGAGAGTAGCAAGAATTCACATATTTGATGAGGTCAGTTTCAGCTTGGTGGGAACACTACGAGAGATATACGAGAGATAGAAATTGCAAAAATCTCACTCATGAACAGAGATGGGAAAAAATAACTTCCGAAAGTTAGCCAAATACAGTAATTCTTTCACAAATCTATTACCTTGAATCTCCACATTACCACCTAGAGTAAAATTTTTTAAAAAAGTATATGTTTATTTAATAACTGGAGAAAAGGCATTTGATAAAAATTAATGATAAAAACCTCCTGGACCGGGCGTGGTGGCTCATCCCTGTAATCCCAGCACTTTGGGAGGCCAAGGCGGGCGGATCACCTGATGTCGGGAGTTTGAGACCAGCCTAACCAACATGAAGAAACTCCGTCTCTATTAAAAATACAAGCTTGGGAGCCGCGGTGGCTCAGGCCAGTTGTCCTGGCGCTGGAGGAGGGGAGGCTATACGTTGGAGGCCAGCCTGGGCAACATAACAACCTGTCATTTATTTAAAAAAAAAGAAAAAAATACAAACCTAGCTGGGTGTGGTGGGTGCCTGTAGTCCCAGCTACTCAGGAGGCTGGGGCAGGAGAATCGCTTGAATCGGGGAGGCGGAGGTTGCAGTGAGCTGAGATTGTGCCATTGCACTCCAGCCTGGGCAACAAGAGCGAAACTGTCTCAAAAATAAATAAAAAATAAAACCCCCTGGCATGTTAGAAATGGAAAGGAACTCCCTTAATCTGATAAAGGGTATTTACACTCATATCAGATAGGCAAAAATTAACTCAGAATACTGAGTCCAGTTGGTAGAAGTTTAAACAGTTTCAACTCTTTGGAAAACAACTGGTATCATCTGGGGAAACTGGGGATGTGGAGACACCAGTAGCAGCAAATCCACTGTTAGACACACGCCCTACACAGTGCATAAGGGCATGATAAACATCCATGCGAATGTTCACATCAGTGTTGCTTGTGGTAGCCCTAAACCAGAAATGACAGAAATGTCCATCAGCATGGCATATTCATGACTTAATTACTGTAGAGGAGTGAAAGGAACTTAATATGAACAACAAAGAAAGCCTCAGAGAAACACACCACACACCCAGTATGATGCCAGTTGTATAAGGTACCAAGCAGCCACATGCGGTGGCTCAGGCCTATAGCCCCAGCACTTTGGGAGGCCGAGGTGGGCGGACGGCTTCAGCACAAGAATTCAAGACCAACCTGGGCAACAGCGCGAACCCCGTCTCTACAGACCTTGGCTGGGCGTGGTGGTGCACACCTAGAGAGGGCTGCGGTGGGAGGATCACCTGAGCTGGGGGAGGTCACGGCTGCAGTGAGCTGTGGTGCCACCGCTGTCCTCCAGCCTGGGCAACAGCGTGAGACCTCCTTGTCTCAAAAGCAAATGAACAAAAACCAAAGAGAACATGCAAATCTCTACAAATATGAGAACAGCAGGCAGACACAGGCTAGGTTGAGACACGGGGAGTAGAGCAAGGCATGACAAACCCCCAGTTTAGGATACTCCGGGTACCAGTGGGATGGAGGAAGGAGTGCACATATCTTGTTAATAGTCTGTTAAACTGGGAGGTAGCTACAGCGGTATTCATCCTCTTATTCTTCCTATCTGCGTGTGTGCTACATGCATGATTCTGAATGTGTGGAAGATGGCATGAACTTTCATGATATGCTGAGATGATCTCAGGTGAGACACTGACATTATGCGTCTGGTTGAGTCAATTATGTGGTGCTTTATGGGACGAATGGCAAAGAAACCAAATCATGGGAACCGTCTGCAGGGACACTTTAGGTTGCCACACAGCTGTCTGCTGGCTAGACACTTCGAGTTCATGTATCCCAACTCATAGGCCTAAGAGCTAAACACTTTACCCACAGTTATCCAGCTCGTTGAAGCATGAAGATTAAGATATGTGTATCTTTTTATTTTCAGCCAAGTGCACTTTTTTTTGGAGACAGGGTCCTGCTGTGTCCCCCAGGCTGGAGTGCAGTGATACAGTTAGGGCTCACCGCAGCCTGGAACTCACGGGCGGAAGCGAGTCTCCTGCTCAGCCTCCAGAGTAGCTGGGACTACAGGTGTGCGCCTTCATGCTCGGCTGGCTTTTGTATTTTTTGTACAAATGTAGAGTCACTGTGTTGCCCAGGTTGGTCTCGAACGCCTGGACTCAGGCAATCTGCCCACCCTGGCCTCCCAAAGTGCTGGAATTACAGGTGTGAGCCACCAAGCCCTGCCCCAGATGCACATCTAATTATAGCAGGATGCTGCTTCTTGTAAATACTAAGATATCCTTATCTGTTTTCAGAAGAGGAAATGCTTAGGAGGACTTAGAATTTATACCATTTCCCCTCAAAAATAGTTTGCCAATATTGTCCATCCTCCGTAATATGGCAGTCTTGTGTAAGTTTTATTTGGGAAGGAAGTAGGAAAAGGGATTAAAACAACACCGCTGTGAACATGGAGTGAGTCACAGTCTTCCTACAAATGCCTGAAAATCTTGGCTGGGTCTAGCCCCGCAGTGGCCAACACTGTAGAAGTAGAAAGGGCAGGGTGGTTCGGTTTTCGTAACAGCTTCTTGGTGGCCTGTTTGTTAAATATTGCAGTTCTATGAGAATTAAATTTGAGGACAGTTAGGTGAACACTGAAAAAAGTTGTTAAAATGTTTAAATATGCCGGTGATAGAAGAACGGAATGCACCGATATGAAAAGCCAACAGTACGGGCACCTTCGGGGGAGCAGCCGCCCCTGGAGCCCCTGACGCCAGGCAGCTGCCTGCAGGCCACGCGTGGAGGCTGCAAGTGAGGGAGACACCCCGAGCCCCCGACGCCAGGCTGCTGCCTGCAGGCCACGCGTGGAGGCTATGAGTGAGGGAGATGCCATGGCAGCATTGCTCTGACTCACGCAAAACCTGCCAAAGCCACAGGCCCACGCATTTGGAATAAGTAGTAGAAAATAGTGTCTGTACCCAAAAGTAAACCAAAGAGAAAAGTAATACAGAATTACATAATCGAATAAGAAATCATTTAACATTTTTATTAAATATTGATGTTCAAAAAAAGTAAGTGGACTGGGCCTGGTGACTTACGCCTGTAATCCCAGCACTTTGGGAGGCAGAGATTGCAGTGAGCTGAGACTGCCATCAGCCTGGGCACCAAGAGCAAAACTCTGTCTCAAAAAAATAAAATAAAAACACCTGCCAAAGCCACATGCCCATGCATTTGGAATGATCAGTAACATAGAACAAGTTTCTATACCCAAAGGTAGACCAAAAGGAAAAGTAATACATAATAAAATCATTAAATGGGAAATCATTTAACATTTCTATTAAATCTTGATGCTCAAAGGAAGTAGGTATAATTAGGGAGAGTGAAGAGGAAAGACTTTAGCAGAACCTGGAAGAGACTGGCCGGGTGGACAGAGCAGTTTTAACATTCATACTGTTACTCTTCCTGCTCGAAAACTCCATAAATGAGGATGTGCAGGATGAACTCCTGCGTGCCTGACTCCTTTCCCTCGGCATCATATTTTGAGATTTCTCCATATTGTTCTCTTTTATTGCTGAGTACCATTCCATTGTATGACTAGAGCACAATTTGTTTATCTATCCACCTACTGATGGGTGCTACCAGTGGGGCTATTTTGAATAAAGCTGCTAAGAATTTGCTTGTTCTTAAAATGTAAATCATATTACTTGGGGTAAACGCCTAGGAGTAGAGTTTCTGGGTCATATGCTGAGTGTGTCCTTAATTTATAAGGGACTGTAGACTGGTTTTCAAATAAAATGCATTACTTTATACTCCCATAAGCAACATTTAAGAATTCGTTATTCTACGGCCTTGCCAACACTTTGTATTGCCCAACTTTTTAACTTCATCTTTCTAGTGGGTAAACAACTCATTTTAAATAAACCGAGGGTAGGGTCATTTTCGGAGGATCCCAAACAGAACAAAGAGAGGAAAACAAGATCAGAGTCCTTAAGGGAATTAAGGAAACTAAGAAAGATGACGGAGAAAAACTAAGGATATGGCACCCACGTTGCCCCTTAGGGGGATGAAAAGATGTGATCACCAGAAATCAGTCAACGTTCCTCTGTGTGCTGTAGGTAAAGGCATTGGCCCAGCGGAGCTAAAACCATCTGGAATGGGCGGAGTGAGAGCTAACTTAGGGGAGGGCTGCAGAGCCCACCGTTTGTTCGTCCTGGATGCTCAAGCACTGCATATCCATTAGGACCACTGCGATTCCATTTTAATCAACGCTTGGCCTTTCTACATGCAGTACATACATCCTAGAAATCTGAAGTGAAGACACACTTTTTATGTAAAGCTTTTGAAATATTTCTTAAAATGTCGTGCCATCTGCTGATCTGGTCCAGCGGGAAAGATGAAAACCAGGAGTTATATAATTCAGGCTTCCCCCAATCTCTGCAGACCACAGGAAAAACGGGACATAGAGGAATAGCAACCAGCCCCGCCATCCACTGCTGCGGGAACTCCCTCTTCTATAAAGGAGAGCCTTGCACTGAGTCCTTGGAGGCACGAGGGGACGCCTTGCAGGTGCCTAGGATTCCAAACAGCTCTGCCAGGTTTGCGTTCTGTAGAGTTGGGCAGGAGGCCTAGCACAGGATGCCACTGGGAGGAGAAAACAGAGGAATCCTCCCAGCATAGATCCCGAAACCAAGGCAGGGTGGGAGACGGCAGGGACAGAGACGGGGCGGGTGTGGGAGAGACCTTGCCCGGGAGGCCACTCTCCTGGCAGAGGGCAGCCTGCAGCAGGGGATGGCTGGGGGCAACGCCAGCGGGCACAGAGCAGCCTGAGAACCGCCCCAGGTTCACTCAGCCCGGGCAGGCCTCTGCAGAGGGAGGGGTCCCGAGGTCGGAGGACATGGAGCGCAAACTGGGGTGAGAGGCAGGGACAGCCAGTGTCCTCGCTCAGGCTCTGCAGACGTGGACCGAGAGTCCAGAATTCACACAGACATGTGCCAGGAAACAGTCCCCGAGCAGCGACCAGAGGGGAGAAGAGAGAGTGAGGACGCGGGGAGGCCACAGGACTGCCTCTTCAGGGAGCCCTGGCCCAGCCAGACCCTTGGAGGGCTCCGCAGCACGAGCTCCACCTGCCGAGGCCCCTTGTCAGCCACCAGGCTCCCCACACCTGAGCCCCTCAGCCACGGACACGGGAGACCGGGCTCTGGCAACGGGCAAAGTGTCCCCACAGCCCAAGGACGGACCCCAGAACGAAGGTGAGGGGAGCGGCTTTCAGGAAAAAAGAAAAAAGAAACTGCAGGATGGAAGAGGACACAGGAGAAGATCCTTGGACAGAGGGGAGCCCCCACCAGGGGATGGACAGGGACCTGTGAGGGGGTCCTGGGATGGAGGGGAGACCCCACTGGAGCATGGGCACAGAGGACCCTGAGGGGATCCTAGGGCAGGGGGAGCATGACTAGCCGTCTTTGAAAGGAGTTTCTGGGCCAGGCGTGGTGGCTCACGTCTGTAATCCCAGCACTTTGGGAGGCCAGGGTGGGCGGATCACAAGGTCAAGAGATTGAGACCATCCTGGCCAACATGGTAATAAAAAATGAGCTGCGCGTGGTGGCGTGCGCCTGTGGTCCCGGCTACCCGGGAGACGGAGGTAGGAGGCGGATGTCATGGTGAGCTGGGATCCATCGAGCCACTGCACTCCAGCCTGGTGCCTGGCGACGGAGCGAGACTGTGTCTCCGAAACAAAAACCAAGACAGGCAAGAAAGAAAGCCGTTTCGGAACAGTTGCGTGGAGTTTGTTGGGCATATGAATTTCATGCATGGTTTGAAATAGCGACAGACTTAGGGGTAAACCCTGCGCTGGTAGACCCCTGGCTGCCGTGGGCTTGAGCGGGAAGAGGGTCCCGTGTCCCCGGAGCAGAGCTGACGAGCTGGGACACCGCGGGCTGGTTTCTCTTCAGCCTCCACGTTTCTGGACACAGTTGGACCCAGTGCCATACCTTCTTTCCCTCTGAGCATTCTTCATGTCTCCACTGTTCCCGCATGCCCAGCAACCTTATGCCATATGAATTTCCCACCCCTGCTCCTGCGTGCTCCCACATCTCTCCCCGCCCTCGCTTCCCTGCTCTCCCTAAAGGTCCTCACAGGACCGGTGTGGAGCTGGCGTTCAGTGCGCTCGCTGTAAATGAGGGGCTTCAGGAAACACCCTTAGGTCACAACCCAGGCTGTCGGTGCTTTCGCCAGGAGTCACGGCGAACTTCAGGCCAGTGGGGCGGAAGGACAGAAGACCCACCTACACGGGGTGTTTCTGGCGTGGGGCACTCTCCCCGCGGGCCTGAAATCATGGCCTGCCCCGGCCCCCTCTCCTGCTGAGCACGGACCCCTCCGCCAACGCCCCCAGGCCGAGGGCTACAGCAGGTTTTGAACGCCAGGCCCCCAGTGCAGGAGGGAACCTGGATGTCACCGGCAGCGCCCCACTCTGTCCCACCCCGGGGTTCCGCGTTGATGTCCCTTCCAGCCCCGCCAGGGGCCTGTGAGCTGTGCTGGCGGAGGCTGGCTCTAGACGATGGAGAGGAAGGGTAGGGGAGGATGGAGGGCGGTGCCCCAGAGGAAACCACAGCTCTCCCTGGGCCTCCATTTCCTCCTGCGCTGGGTCATTCAGAGAGTGGCATTCCCTCCTTCCAGTTCCCTCCTCTGCACCTCTCCCTCCCATCTGAGCAAAGGAAGAAAGCAGGCTTAGTTGTTGCAAGAGCTCTGGAAACAAAAACGTCCCTGTTTTCCTCCTGAAACAATGCTTCCTTCTCCCCCACCGCGTGCACGCGGAGTCCGTTCAAACACTGCAGCAGTGTGAAGCGTCTGGGTGTTTCTGGGTGCCCCCAGCCTCCTCTCTGCTTCTTATCTTTTCGCCGTTCCTCTCCTCTGCTCTCTCTTTTGCCTTCGGCCTGCCCTCCATCAAAGGGGGCATGGATGGGGTGGCCATGGGAAGCAGAAACGTTTCAGGCAGGACACCTACAGAGCCTGTCGCAGGACGGCTGTGGCCTGAGCTTGCTGCTCCTCAGACGTGGGCACCGTGTAATTTCCCTCTTCTCACCGCTTCCTTAATGGGCACCTTCTACTTACCAAGGTGCATTTCTATGTTTGTTTTGTTTTATTTTTGAGACCAAGTCTCACTCTGCCCCCCAGGCTGGAGGGCAGCGGTGCTATCACAGCTCACGGTAGCCTTTCCCTCTTGGGCTCCAGTGATCCTCCAGCCCCATCCTCCCAAGTAGCTGGGACCACAGGTGCACACCACCAGGCTCAGCTATTTTATTTATGTATTTATTTTTTTGTAGAGACGGAGTCTTGCCATGATGCCTAGGCTGGTTCAAGGTGTATTTCTAATTCAGCAGACCAGACTGGTCTAACACCTAGAGATACACTCTAATGATGGTTTATGTACATCTGTTTGAGCCAGAGAATCTGTTCTAGGCTCTCCAGCTAGGATGGCAAGACCCCAAGGCCACTGAGTGCCCTCTGAGATGTAGGCGCTGGAATCTACGCTGGTAGCCATCGCTGTGTGGACTGGACTCTCTCTTAGCCTGGGATGAGAGGAGAGCATGCTGACCTGAGGAGGCCCAGCGAGTGTGTTCCGTCTCCCCTCCACGTCCCCTTCTTCTGCAATGCCTTTTCCTCGGGACATCTGTCCATTGTCTTTCCCCATTGAAACGTCCCCTATGTGTTTTCTGTCTGTTTGTGTCGCTATAAAGGAGCACCTGAAGCTAGGTAATTTATAAAGAAAAGAGGTTGATTTGGCCTCCTATTGAAGGAGAAGCGTGGCACCAGCATGTGCATCTGGGGAGAGGCTGAGGCCTCTTCCACTCACGGTGAAAGGGAAGAGGAGCCTGCACAGCAGAGATCAGAGAGAGAAAGTGGCATGGGGCTGCCGGCATGGTGGCTC
Source organism: Cheracebus regulus (assembly GCA_963574635.1). Classification (NCBI taxonomy): domain Eukaryota; kingdom Metazoa; phylum Chordata; class Mammalia; order Primates; family Pitheciidae; genus Cheracebus; species Cheracebus regulus. The sequence continues at coordinate 9,126 of CAUYQU010066627.1, read as the reverse complement.
ACGCCTATAATCCCAGCACTTTGGGAGGCCTAGGCAGGCGGATCACCTGAGGTCAGGAGTTTGAGACCAGCCTGGGCAACATGGCAAGACCCCATTACTACTAAAAATACAAAAATTAGCCCAGTGTGGTGGCAAATGCCTGTAATCCCAGCTACCTGGAGGCTGAGGCAAGAGAATCTCTTGAACCCAGAGGTGGAGGTTGCAGTGAGCTGAGATCGCACCACTGCACTCCAGCCTGGGCAACACAGTGAGACTCTCTCAAAAAAAAGAAAGAAGGAAAGTGGCATGGGGAGGTGCCAGGCTCTTTTTAGCATCCAGCTCTCACAGAAAGAATAGAGCAAGAACTCAGTCACAACCCCTCCATTAATCTATTCACGAGGGGCCCAGCCCCATAACCCAGACACTTCGCACTAGGCAGCACCTCCAACACACGATACAATTTCGACATGAGATTTGGAGCAGACTCACATGCAGGCATGGCGGCCTTCTAACGAGACGGGGCGAAGGCAGCAAGGCCGTGGAGTCAGGGAGGCGGGATGGAGCAAGTTCCCAGACAGAGACTCCCTGCTAGGGAAGCTTTAGAATTCGCTGGGTTTGGGGTGTGCTCTGGAGGTCAGCGTGGGCCACTTCACAGGTGGAGGCCAGGGATGCCTGTCCTGCAGCCCACACCCTCGCCGCAGAGTCCAGGGCAGCCTGCGTGGCTTACGTAGGGCCCATGGGACGCCGCCTGCGTCAAACGCTATCTGTAACCATCCTAGCCTCGACGCTGTTTACCTGCAGACGCACACGCTGCATGTCCCAGGAACACAACCACCATAGAAAGCAAAAGGAGACAGTGCTGCGTTCTGTTTGAAACAGCCCAGGGCAGTTCTTCGCTTATTTTAACAGCTCTATTGAGGTGTTGTTGGCATCCAATGAACTTCATGTAATTACCGTGCATGGTTCAGTGAGATTTAAGGAATACATAGCTTGTGAAACTGTCGCCACAGTCAGGAAAGCCAGCTTGGCCTCTCCCAAGCCTGCCGGGCTCCTAGAGAACCTGTCTTCCACATGGCAGCCGCCAGAGGCCGATGCAACCCATCCCTGGGTGGGGTCTGTGTCACTGTCCCTGTTTACTTTTGTTTTATTTTAGAACTCTTATAAAGACACAAGCTGATGAGTAGAAACGAATTCACACCAGGAAATGGACTGTGTGTGGTTTGCAAAGCTGGGAGCACGGTCTGTGTCCGGAACCCTCGGAGCTCAGGCAGCTTCCCGGGGAAGTGGCCACAGCACTCCTATCTGCAGAGCATCCTGTTTTCAGAAAAGCATCTGCGATGGTCCCCAGACCATGTTGTTCTCTGTAAGTCCCGAGTCCCCTGCTGGGACAGCACGGGGAGTGGTGTGGCCTGGTGGGGGCAGGTGACAGGAACACCCATCCCCAGGCTCTCGGATGTGCTGCCCCAGGGACACCTGCCAGGATAGGCTGCTGGGCCATGCCTTGGGGTGACTGGGGATGGGTGGCCAGGAGGCGAAGGCAGCACGTGGAACAGTGAGGATGGCAGCTTCCTCCCTGCACTCGACGGCACTTCAGCCTGTCCAGCCACGTCTGGGGTTGGGCAAGCCCAGACAGAGCTCGTGGCTTGAGGCTAGGAGTTTGAGAGGCTTGGAGGGGTCCTCTGATTTCCATGTCCCCCACCCCCGTGCCCCAGGCTCTGAGGAAGCTTCTGAGCCACCCAGACTGGGGTGGCGGCCACACTTACCCAGGGTCTCTGCTGTGTGACAGCCCCTCCCCACCTGCACACTGCCCTGGGGTCTCCCTGGAGCGATGTCTGTCCCCTGCAAGGCTGTACCTGGGTCCCTTGACCGAGGGGCACTGGGTGGAGACTCACTTCTCCCCTCACAGCACCTACACAGCCCTGTGACTGTGGCCTGAGGTCCACCCCACGTGAGCTGTGGGCCAGGCAGAGCACCAGGCACACCCAGGCTGCCTTCATCTTCACGGTCTCTCCAGGGCCAGGACTGGTGACTAACCCTGTATCCGCAAGACAGCAGGCTAAGGATGGTTAGGGACTTGTCTGAGGTCTCACATCCAGGGACGTTCGCCATGCCGGAACGGCGGGTCTTGCTCCTCGCCTGCGGAGTGGAGCTATTCTGAAATGCGTGCATGTGATCTCCCTTTCGATGGCGTGATGCTCAGCAACGGTTCAGCCAGTATGAAGTGAGAGGACCTGGAGAGATTTAGGGCCTGGATCTTGTACCATGTTGGGTGCCTGGGGGCGAGGTCCAGGCAGGCAGGCCGTGCGAAGGGCAGGCTGGACCTGGGGCAGAGCTGAAGCTACCGCCCACAGCAGAATTTCTTCTCTGGAAAGCCTTTCGAGTGCTGGACCAGGTCCACCCGGATTGTCTAGAAAAATCTTCTTCGTTTAATGTCCACTGCGTTGGACCTTCTGCACACCAACGAAACACCTCCACAGCCACACCTGGACTTGTGTTGAATGAATTACTGGGGACTGTCACCTGGTCAAGATGACACATAAAACTGACCCTCACAGTAGGTACCAACGTCCTTCCAATTCTTTACAGGGAACCGAGGCACAGCAATGCAGATCGCAGAGCTGGCAAGGGAAATGCCTGGGATGTGAACCCAGGAACTGTGCCTGGGAGTGGATACAAGGTTTCATCTTTGGACAGTGCCTCAGGCTCCACCCAGATGTCCATGGGGTCAGGCGCCCTGACACAGGTCTGCATACTGAAGTGTTGAGCCTTCCAGCTGCCTAAGTACGTAGCCATTTCTCTTGTTTTCAGTGAGGAGACTGAGGCTGGGGACGTGGAATGACTAGCCCACGTTCCTCGATGTAGTGGCAGAAGAGGCAGAAGCCCTCGGGCCTATTTGATACAGATCCCAGGCCTTTAGGCCCTGCTAGAGCGGACCTCATGTACCCAATCCATGTGGGGCTTGAAGAACATCTCTGGAGTAAAGGCGAGGCCTAGAACCAGGCTGGCTGTCTTTGCCATGTTTTTCCTTTCCGAATGTCCTACCTAGGGTATAGATCACCCCTACACTGAGCACAGGCCTTGCATTTTATTTGGTTTGCAACTAATAAAGGGATATTTTATATTCAGTTAATAAAGAGAATCATTTTTTAAAAGGAACCCAGCTTTTAAAACCCCTTTTTATTGATACATAATTTGTTCCTGCTACTGTAACACAATCCCAGAGACTGGGTCATTTACAGACAACAGAAATTTATTTCTCACAGTTTTGGAGATGGGGAAGTCCAAGACCAACGTGCTGGCAGGTTCGGTGTCTGGGGAGAGGCTGGTCTCTGGTTGGAAGGCAGCACTCTTAGCACTGTGTCTTCACGGGTGGGAGGGTGAACTGTTCCCTGGCACGTCTTCTATATGGGCACGAATCCCTTCCCTCACGACATACTCACCTCCTAAAGCCCCCACCTCTTGTGCTATCACATTGGTGATGAAGTTTCAATATATGAATTTGGAGGGATGTGTTGAGACCACAGCGTATATTCCATGAAGTACCTTACTCTGTGTTCAGCTTGATTCTGTTTTACAGAGAACACATCCATGTGTCTACAAATCAAATCAAGATGTAGTCACCATACTCGTTGCTCCCCAGAATTCCTTTGTCTTTTCCCAGACAACCCCCAAAAAGTAACCACTATTCTGATTCCTATTATTGTGGGTTGGTTTGGCACATTCTTGAATTTCATAAAAATTGAATTATATGTGCCCTTTTGTCTTTTTCATGTTTTGAAGATTCATCTCTGTATTGAGCATATCCGTCTATTCCTTTTTATTACTGAATAGTACTCTATTATTCTATGAAGATACCATACTTTATGAGTTCACCTGTTGATGGAATTTGTGGTTGTTTCCAGTTTTGAAGTATTTGAACTGTTTTGAATAAAGAATTCTTGTAAAAGTGGTTTTTTCCTGCTGGGCGTGGCGGCTCATGCCTGTAGTCGCAGCACTTTGGGAGGCTGAGGCGGGTGGATTACGAGGTCCAGGGTTCGAGACCAGCCTGACCAACATGGTGAAACCCTGTCTCTACTTCAAAATACAAAAATTAGCCAGGCATGGTGACGCACACTTGTAATCCCAGCTACTCGGGAGGCTGAGGCAGGAGAACTGCTTGAACCGGGGAGGCGGAGGTTGCGCTGAGCTGAGAGCATGCCACTGCACTCCAGCCTGGGGGACAGAGCGAGACCGTCTCAAAAAAAAAAAGCGTGTTTTGTTTGTTTGTTTGTTTGTTTGTTTGAGACAGGATCTCACTCTGTCCACCCAGGCTGGGGTGTAGTGGCATGAACATGACTCCTTGCAGCCTTGACCTCCATGCCTCAAGCAATCCTCCCACTTCAGCCTCCTGAGTAGCCAGGACTGCAGGTGCATACTATCATGCCAGACTCCTGGGCTCAAGCAGTCCTCCACCTTGACCTTCTGAAGTGCTGGGGTTATAGGTTTGAGCCACTGTGTCTGACTGTAAAAGTCTTTCAAGGGACTTTCACTTGCCTTGGGCAAACCTAAAGGTGGGATGGCTGAGAAACGGCCAATTAATCTGAGTGGTTGTGCTATTTGCACTCTCATCAGCCATGCATAGGAGTAGTTCCCGGAGCTCCACATTTTACGCTTGCCATGTTGGTCTTCAGTGTCAGCTGTGTTTGGATGAGGGTGGTGGCCTCTCATCGTGGGTTTACTTTGGATAACACTGAGCACCATTTCCTGTTTTTATTGGCTATCAGTAAATCTTTGGTGAAGTATTTAAGTCTTTTGTTTATTTTGAAATAACCTGTTGCTTACAGACTTGTTATTGTTATATTGTTTTGTCCATTTTTAAACAGGCTTGTCTTGTTAGTGCTCATCTGCAGGAGTTCTCTACTCACCAGTGCTGTGGTTTGAAGTGTTTTCCCCAAAGCTCATGTGTGGAAACTTGATTCCCAATGCAGCAATGTTGGCAGGTGCCTAATAGGGGTGTCTGGATCATGGGGGTATGATCCTCATGAAAGGATAAATGCCATGACTGAGGCCGCAGGTTCCTTATAAAACATGAGTTTGGCCCGTTTTGCTCCCTCCCTCCCACTCTCCGCCTCCCACCTTGCATCATGGGATGATGCAGCCAGAAGCTTCTTGACAGATGTGGCTCCTGGATCTTGGGCTTCCCAGCCTCCAGAGTTGTGATAAATACATTTCTGTTCATCGTGAATCACCCATTCCCAGGTATTCTGTTATAGCAGCACAACATGGATTAAGACAGGTCGTTTGTGGGATATCTGCGTTGCCCCTGTGATCTTCCAGTCTGTGACTTGCCTTTTCATTTTCTTAACGATGTCATAACATGAGTAGAAATATTAAATTTTGATGAGCCACTTAATCATTTTTAAATGGTTGGTCCATTTTGTGTCTTAGCTGAAGATCAGTAAGATTTTTTTCCTATTGTTTATCCCAGAAACTTTATAATTTTTACACTGAAGTCTATGATCCATTTGAAATTCCTAAATTATATTTTAATCCTAATAATTTGCAGATAATTTTGTTTTAACATATATAATCATATATATATATATACATATATATATATATATATATATATGTTAGTCTGTAAATAATCAGTTTTTTCTTCCTCAATCCTTATACTTTTTGTTTTTATAACCTATAACACTTGCTAGATGCTGGAGTACAATACTGAATAGACTATGGATAGTCAAAGATTTTAGACACCTTTACAGCATCTGATACAAGGAGATAAAAAAAATCAGTAACAGGCAGGGCGTGGTGGCTCATGCGTATAATCCCAGCACTTTGGGAGGCTGAGGTGGGCAGATCACGAGGTCAGGAGATCAAGACCATCCTGGCTAACACAGCGAAACCCTGTCTCTACTAAAAATAGAAAAAATTAGCCAGACGTGGTGGCGGGTACCTGTAGTCCTGGCTACTCACTAGGCTGTGGCAGGACAATCGCTTGAACCCAGGAGGGGAGGTTGCAGTGAGCCAAGATCGTGCCACTGCACTCCAGCCTGGGCAACAGAGCAAGATTCTGTCTCAAAACCCCCAAAAAACCAGTAACAGGTATGACCTAATTGACATATATAGAACATGATATCAATGAAAGCATAATACGTTCTTAGCAAGCACTCATGGAACATTTACCAAAATAAGACAATGCAGGGCCGTGAAGCAAGTGTTTGAAAATCTTAAACGATGAAAATAAAATAAAATAGATTATGGTTTAACGCCACAGTGGAATTCAACCTTAGTTATAATAAAAAGAAAACCAGAAAGTCCCCAAATATTTCAAAGGTAAACCTAACTTTCCTAAACATTCCATGGGTCCTAGAGGGAACCACAATGGAAAATCTCAACTTTTCCATATCGGGGCTTACAAAAACAGGGATATATCTCTGAGGATGCCAGAATAAAGCAGACACACAGGTTTTATTGGGGTCTGAATCAGAGGATTTTCTGCCCAAGCCGCCTGGAAGGCATTGCCCTGTGGGCCTCCTCAGCTGTGTCCCTGGCTGCCCTGGGTTTAGGGGCTCAATTCCAGCCACTGAGAAAACGAGTGTTTATTCCATAGACAGTACCATTTCCTCTGATCTCTAGTCTACTTTTTTAGAAAACATAGCAAGTATCAGGATTTTCTCATCGTATTTAGGTAAACAAGAACTAATTCTGTTGACCTTTTTACATTTGTTGACCAAGACCATTAATTGTCTGTGCTTGCATAAGGTACCCAGAGAACCCTAGGAATAGAAACCTAAAATAAGTTTTCTAATCTCAAGGTTGTTGAGAGGAAACACCTTTTTCATAAAAATAACTTAGTCTGATTCCATAAAATTGGCAAGTATGAATAATAAACATTGAAAAAATATCACCTTACTTACGATTATTTTTCCAACCACTGTAGTCTTTCCCTGTTGGCTATGATTTTTACACAGTCTAGAATTTTCAGGGAAATAACTTATTCCAGAGCACACAAGCTGTAAGGGTACTTAATGTTTAAATTAATTTCGTGATACTTAGCATGCCAAATAGCTCTTTGTATTTCTTCCATAAAACAAGTGAAAGGGACTAGAAATCTCTAGGAAGTCTGACAGTTCTAAAATGCTGACTTTAAATTACTTCTATGACTCAGAGATTTGGGTAGCAGAAGGCATAGATATAAATCCAGCATATGCGAACACATACGTTAAATGCATTGACCAGGTAATAACATCCTTCAGTTATCTTGGGTTAAAAATGTCTTCGTTTCTCGTTTTTTCCCTTCTTTTTCTATAATAGTAATTATAAGGACAATCTGTTTCCTTTTTAAAAGTATAAGATAAATACATGCTGAAGGTAAACAATTCCAATAACTCAGAAGGGGCCAATTCAATGGAAAGGTCCTGGAAGAAAACGAGTGCTTCCTGGTAAGAAGCAAGCTTCAAAAACTGCCTCCGAAACGTGGCTGAAGTCATCGCATTTCCAAACGCGCAAGCCTTGGCTGGTCCAGGGCAGCTGGCGCTGAAGACCCGGAACGCCCTGTGGGCAGAGCCAGCTGAGGAGCGAGGGACCTGGTCTCTGGGGACGGGTCGGGTGGGGTCCCGACGCCCCCTCCCCGTGTGGGCGCAGCTCGGGGCATGGGGGGGTCCGCAGGGGGCGAGGCGATGCTCTGGGGGGAGGGGAAGGGTCTGCCCGGCGCCCCCTCCCGCAAGTGAGCTCAGCCGGAGGGGGTCCGCAGAAAGGGGCGAAGCTCCGGGAGAGGGTTCGGGTCTGCCCGGCGCCCCGTCCGCATCGGACGCAGCTCCGGGCCGGGAGCGGCTCTCGGGGAGGGCGCAGATGCCGGGGGCGGAGGGCGCTGGGTCTGCTCAGCACCTCCTCCCGAAGGGAGCTCGGCCCAGGGGTCCGCGGGGCAGGCTAGGATCCCGGGGCTGGAGCCTCCGCGCGCGCCCCCTCCCACGCGTGCGCAGCCCGGGCGGGGCGTTGGGGAGCGGGAGGGGGCGCGGGCGGCCACGTGGCCTCGAAGGAATGCGCGGGCGCGTGGGCGGGGCGCGGCTGAGAAACTGGCAGGAGCTGCAACCAATGGGCGCCCGGCACGGCCTGGGTCCGCCAATGACAGCGTGGGGGGTGGAACCGGCCGTCCGGGCGGGAGGGGCCGGGCGCATCCCTGTCGCCGGCGAGGGAGCTATCGGGGATTGACCGGGTCTTGGGGGACGTGGGGGACGCGGGGGACAGCAGGAGACGGCGGGCTGCGTCCTGGCCGCCGAGGTGAGTGCGGGCCCCGTGGGCTTCTGGTTTGCTTTGAGAGTTGCACTTCTGCCCGGCTCCCCCGAGGTCGCGGGGTCCCACCCCGAGGTGGAGGCGCCCCCGAGCCCCGGCACAGACGTTGCAGGGAAGGGGCTAAGACCCGCGAGCAGCTGCCCCTTTCGCGGCGCCCCTGGCACCTCAGGATAACGGCGCGGGCCCGGGCGGGGGGCGTCGGGACCGGCGGCAGGGACCCCCGGCTCCAAGGGCAGGAGGGAGCCCCTGCCGGCTGAAGGAGCCCGAGGGGCGAGCGGGGGTCGTGTGGAGGTCGTGCGGGGGTCGTGCAGTAACTTAGATTTTTCGGTAAAGAAGAAGAACGGGTCCACCTCTGGATGGAGAGGAGGATAGGTGTAAGAAAAGCCGGCGTCTTTCCCCTGCCCCCACCTGTCCCCCACCTCGCCAGTTCCCTGCCCCAGCTGTCCCTGTGCACCCCACCTGTGCCCCTGCACTCCCTGTTCACCCTGCACCCTACCAGTACCCGGGATCCTAGCTGTGCCCCCGCACCCCGCCAGTGCCCCGCACCCCGCCTGTCCCGCACCCCGCCTGTCCCCCATCCCGCCTGTCCCCCGTCCCGCCAGTTCCCCCGCACCCCGCCTGTCCCCCGTCCCGCCAGTGCCCCCGCACCCCGCCTGTCCCGCACCCCGCCTGTCCCCCGTCCCGCCTGTCCCGCACCCCGCCTGTCCCCCGTCCCGCCAGTGCCCCCGCACCCGGCCGGTCCCCCGGCCCGCCAGTGCCCCGTCCCGCCAGTGCCCCTGCACCCCGCCTGTCCCGCACCCCGCCTGTCCGCCGTCCCGCCTGTCCCGCACCCCGCCTGTCCCCCCTCCCGCCAGTGCCCCCGCACCCTGC
>CAUYQU010066626.1:0-10027 GCA_963574635.1 Cheracebus regulus | reverse complement strand
TGAGTTTGTTTGTTTTCTTGTAAATCTATTTTAGTTCTTTGTAGACCTGGATATTAGCCCTTTGTCAGATGGGTAGATTACAAAAATATTTTCTCATTCTATTGATTGCCGGCTCACTCTAATGATTGTTTCTTTTGCTGTGCAGAAGCTCTGGTGTTTAATTAGCTCCTGTGTAAGATGGGAGGGTTACAGGTGAATAATGTATATAAAGCAATTAGCATGGTATCCAGCACCTGGTAATACATTAGTATTGCTATTGATTGCTGTTTCAAAAACTTTTTTTTTTTCTTTAGATAGATTTTTTTTTTAATTTTATTTTTTGTTGCATTTTAGGTTTTTTTTTTTTTTGCATTTTTTCCCATTCTATTGGTTGTCTATTCACTCTAATGACTGTTTCTTTTGCCGTGCAAAAGCTGTGGAGTTTTATTAGGTCCCATTTGTCTATTTTGGCTTTTGTTGCCAATGCTTTTGGCGTTTTGGTGTATTTGTCTATCTATTCTTGCAGGTCTCCATGACTTTATTAGGTTATCTAGTAACCTCCTCCCAAAAAATTAATGATGTGGGCTTGAGTTATATGTACATATTAATTTAGATAGAATTTACAGTTATCTAGTAACCTCCTCCCCCAAAATTAATGATGCAGGCTTGAGTTATATGTACATATTAATTTAGATAGAATTTATAATATTGGTTCTTTCAAACCAAGAACAGAGTTGTCTTTCTAATCACGTCACTATATCCCACAGTAGTATTTTTAAGTTTTCTTCATATAGACCTGTCACATTTCCTTTTAAGTTTATTTCGATTTATTTTATCTTCTTGTACTGTTGTAAATAGAGCTTTTTCTTATGCTAAATTTATAACTTCTTTGTATATGGAAATACTATGCAGCTATATGTATGTGTGTTATTTATATATATTAGTTTTGTATCCAGCTGTTTATTATATTTTCTTATATATGTTTTAAATAATTTTTTATTCACTTAGCTTGGGCTTTACAGGTATAAAATTATATCATATGCAAGTAGTAAGTTTACTTCCTCCTTTCCAATTTGTATACCTACTATTTCTTTTTATCTAATTGCATTGACTACTGCCAAAACAATTTAAAATAACATTAGTGATAGTTATTTATCCTTTTTTCTATTTGAACTTTGACAGGATTGATTCTATTACATTACACCTTATAAAATTTTCCTTTTTGTAGGTGAAAAAAATCAAATATCAGTACTTTTATGTTATTCAATCTAATGATATTTCCACATAAAACATGACAATGTTTGAAAAGACACAAGATGGTAAGAAAGAATTCAATTCTTTATTTATTCATGCGTCAGAGATTTACTGAATACCTACTATATGTTAGATACTGTTCTAGGTTGTAGGGATACAGCTGCCTTATGGAGCTTATATGTTAATAGACAGAGACAGACACTAAAATAAATATATAAATATTAAATGGTAATAGTGCTAAGAAGAAAACTATAAGAGGAATATAAGAGGGGCATAGAGTCATCACGGGGAGAATGGGTGCTATTTTAGTTAAGGTGGTCAGAAAAGAACCTCTACAAAAGTTACCTTTGACCTGAGTGAAATAAGGGAGTGAGCCATGCAGATACCTAGGGGAAAAGCATCCCATGCAGCAAACACAAGATGCCTTTATTGAATTCCTTAATCTCTATGGCAGTGATCATAGGATTTTTCTACTTCAATCTATGAATAGGATGAATTATGTTACTAGATTTCCTAACACTGAGCCATCCTGGCATCTTTGCTACGACTGTCATATGATTGTAGTTTATTCTTTTCTAAGGTGTTAGGCTAGGCTGGCTTCCTAAAAATGTTGTATGTTTTTCTTTTCTATATGTACCCTCAAACTGTTTTGAATACATTTGAACTTATCTATTTATTAGAGATTTGATAGAATTCTCCTGTAAATGTGAAAGCTTTTGTGGAGTGTAGGGTGAGTAGTAATTCCTTAATTTTTCTCTCTTTTCTATCCCCTCCTGGCAAATAATCTGTTCAGATTTTTCTGACTCTTCTGAAGCTGCTTGGTAATTAATATTTTCTTGGACAGTCATTCTTCCAGATTTTCAACTTTCTTTAAATAAGAATTAATTGAAGCTGAAAGTGTTTTTGTTCACTGGTGACCATTACCTAAAGGTATTTTTCTGCATTAGAGGTGATTCAGTTATGTTTACAAATGAATTTGTGCTAGCATAATAGCCCCTCTGCAAGGTAGGTGGATCAGGTATTGTAGCCTCACTTTGCTTGTGAGGAGGCTGCAGCTTAGAGAACTGCAATTAACAGTACTGAAACTAGAACTAGATGTTAGTTTTCTTGATCCCTACCCTAATGAGCTTTCCAGGGGACTGGGCTGTCTCTTAATATACACATTTCTGCTGCTGCATTTTGCTATCATCTCTTTGCTCCCACCCAATTTTGACACCTTGCATTTGTTGCATACTAACTAAGTTCATGGCACTGTCTGTCTGTGGCATATAATTTGTTAGCCAGGATTGCAGTGCTGTTTCTTCTGTGTTCACCTGCTAGAGTATGCTGTTTACTGCCAAGTAGCAAAGTATTTGAAAGGAAGCTAATATTTAAAAGGATCTTTTCGTAAAGGTCACTGTAATTGAGAATGTGTGTCTGGTTGGGTTTTTTTTCACTGCAATTGACTTCTGTCAGTGATGAAGATTTATTTACTGATCTCACTTTATCACAGAAAAGCACAATTAGACATTCCACAGATGTGCCTGCCTACACATGACATATACTCACCTGTATTCACTGGTGATAACAAAGAGTCTTTGAAGAGTTTGCTTTTATAGATTGAGTATTGAAGTTTCATTCCTGGCCCTAGCAATGTAATAGCCATGAAAATTTTCAAACACAGCAGTATCACAGAGGACTCTTGTTCAGCTACACATGGGCAGATTCAGTTTCAGTTTCTTGTTAGAAGATGCTGCTGGAGGGAGAGGAAAGGAGCTGGCTAAGGAACGGGCAGGATGTAGATCCAGAATGCTATTAACTTACACATGAGACAGGGATAGATGTGTGTGGGAGCCTGGACCCTGGCCAGCAGCCTGACAGCGTGACAGCTCTGTCAGCCATGTCACTTTTCTTGCCAGATAGGCTGCCATTATTGCTGGTTCAGTCAATTTAATTTTCAGTGTGCATATCTTGTCTGATACAGGATATGTGAATGTGTGTGTATGTACGTGTTAAAATATCATTCCCACCTATAAAGGATCTATTTAAAGTCGTGTTGAGTTGTAGACAATATTTAAAGAAGTTACTCTGTGAGCAAACGAAGGTTTGTATATTGTTTGTGTCAGGAAGAAACATAAATGCACAGAGAGAAAATATATTTTTCCAGAGTTATATTTAGGTGACTAATTGTCACTCTCCACTGTATTCCTATGTAGAAGCCAATGTTTCTGAAAGTGGTTTTGGGAACTGCCTGCATGAGTGAGTGGCATATGTAGTGCTTTTTGTTTTTTGGGGTTTTTTTTGCAGGGCAGGGGGTGTTTAAAAATGCAGACTTCTAGACTACATTCTAAACCAACTCAAGAGGGCTTTGTGGGATTGGGACTGGGAATCTCATATTAAGAGGTGCCCCAGGTAATTGTTTTGCACACTAATGTTTGATAATAGTACAAAAGTAATTATGAAAAACAAGCAACCAATTATTCTCCCTTAAGAAAATTCAAATTTGCTGACTAGATTATCAGTTATAAAAATTCATAGTGAAGAAATATTATTTGCATTACAAAATTATTTCCTTTAAAAAATAGCAAGCAGCCGGGCACAGTGGCTCACACCGGCTCACACCTGTAATCTCAGTACTTTAGGAGTCCAAGGTGGGTGGATCACAAGGTTAGGAGTTTAAGACCAGCCTGGCCAACATGGTGAAACTGCATCTCTACTAAAGTTGCAAAAAATTAGCCTGGCATGGTGGCACACGGTCTGGGAGACAGGACGAGACTCCATCTCAAAAAAAAAAAAAAAAAAAAAAGGCAAGCTGCTATATTGTGTTTAACATATAAATTAATTTACCAAATATATTCTACATACAACTTTTGGAAAATACATCTATCATATGAAGTGAGGAACACTTGATAGCTGAAGCAAGGTATATAATAATAATGATACTTTTATTGTACTTATACTATGCCAGGCTTGTTTTAAAACTATATAGATATTATTAATTTAATCATCACAGCAGCCCTAGGTAAGTGTTATTATTGTCCCCATTTTACAGATAAGGAGACTGAGGCTTATAATTTGACCAAAGCCACAGAGGTAGCGGGTGACAGAATTGGAATTTGAATGCAAGCATTCTGGCTTCAGAATCAAGCCGATAACTGTAATAAGTACAGTGTAGTGCTTTTCATCATAAAACGACTGGTAGTAGTTATGAGAAAACTTGAGTAATAGTGAAGCTAAAATATTACTGTGTGAGCCAGCACGGTGTAGCAGAGGGAACACTGGACTAAGAATCAGAAGTCCTGAGATTTAGCTCCAGCTCCGTTACCCGCTGGTTAATTACCTTCACTGAGGCTGTTCTCCTGATCTATGAAGTTGGGCAGGGCTACACCAATACCCAACTTTCATGCATGTTTTTTAATAGAAATTGTGGCACACCATTATGTATCTTATAAATGGGAACTTGACCTGGGCTGTCTCAAGCCTGCATGTTCTTTAAAGATTTTATTGTTGTAACTTGTTTATCTATTTGGTGATAAGGTGGCTAATTGCAATTTTGTAGGATTCTTTCTATTTCTCTTTTCCTCTCTTTCTCTTTTTTTCCTATTTTCATAATTTCCATAGGTCTCATGTATGTTATTTTCTCCATCTTCACACAGTCTTTGAATTCTCACACGTAGCATAATGATTCAGTATACCCTGTTTATGAGTCGGAGATGTGTTTACTTTCTAAAATGTTATATGTTCATTTCCTGAAGAAAATAAAAATTCTTTATCTAGAAACATCTTGTTGCCTCTTATCTTCTTTTGTGTGCCTAATATTAAAAACAAAAAACAAAAAAACAAAAAAACTTTGATTAGCTCTTCACCAGAAAAAAGGAACGATTTCAAGTGCAATTTTTTGGTCAAGGCTTTTATTTAATCTGAATAATTCTGCAATTGTGATGAGTGGGTCAGAGTTCAACTGGGCCATATTCTTTCTAACAGGGTTAACAAGTGTGTCAGACTGAAAGTCATGGCTATAATTGACTTTGGCTTTGAGGTTTTCCTTCATAATAAACAATGGGCCCTGAGCCAAAAAAGCTTGTGGTTTATACTTATGTACTGATGACTAAGTAATGCAAGTGATTTCGCCTCATACTTGCTCTGTTACCCTGGAGCTCATTTTATGCTGTTTGAATGAATCATATCAGAGGAACATCCATAATTAAAAAAGAATTTGACCTGTGGACTTTCCACTGCAGCTGAAAACATTTTGACAACTTCACTCTGGCCTGAGTGCTAGAGAAGGGCCTAGAAGACATAGGTCAAAGCTTAGTCAGAAGAGAAAGGATAGTCCTGCTAATACTTTGAATGTCTCACATAAACAATGCACCCCCCAAAATGCCCTTTTAGAAAATTGCAGAGGGACTCTTTATTCATTACTGGCTGCTCTACACAAAATTCCTCTGGATGGAATCACCGAAAGTGGGACTTGGTTTCTGTTATTTTTCTGCAGCATATGGTTGCTGGAAAGACTAACTTTGTAAAAGTAATCTTGAGAATCAGTTTTTCAAAAAGTATTAAGAGAAAAATGAATCAGCACAAAGTATCAGCTACCCAGAATTTATGGATTTGAGAAAGACATTTGCTTAAGCTTTTCTGTTTGCTTTATGAAATCATATTAACTATTAGCAAATGCAGAGTTAAAAAAGCTAAAGCAAAATAAAACAAAAAACCCTTTAGCTTTTCCTTGATTAGCTTATTTAATGATTGGCAGCAATGACTATGCTGATGTCTAATCTGCTCTCCTTTTCTTGGTATCTCTGGTAAACAAATTGACATTTATAATCAAATGGAAAATGTTTACTCTTCCCCAAATGAATTACTCAAACTGGAAAATGCAAGGTGCACATCAGCCCTCTGTAAGTTTAGGTTTTAAATTAATTGTCAGAAACATGGGTAAGTATGGGCCATAAACCAGTATACCCAGTAGTCTGGTTAAAGCTGACTTTGTTAAGGTAGATACTTCAGTGGTTCTCCGGTGAGGCTTGCTAGATCCCCATTAACCTGTTGTATACCCACAGTGATTATCTACTTGGCTAAATGGAATGTTTCCCTTACCAACTTTTCCTACAAGTCAGTCCCTTTATAGGCTTTTGTTTTGGGCAAGGGAGATAATCTGCCATGAGGCAGTAAGCTTGAGTTGATAATTTCTTGTCTCTTGAGAAATGAAGTATACAATTCTGGAGGAATTGTTAGATAGAAGACAAAGAATGGGTAGGGAACAGAATTGCTTTCTGGAAGTGGTGGAATATATTTCTTGCAATTTGTTTGTGTATTTCTTACATTGCTGTCATGTCTTTTTCTATTTGCTTTGTTGTGTTCTCCTTTTCCTTGTGAAAGCACCCAACAGAATACGTCTTTATTATTATTATTATTACACTTTAAGTTCTGGGATACATGTACAGAATGTGCAGGTTTGTTACGTAGGTATACTCGTGCCATGGTAGTTTACTGCACCCATTTAACCCATCATCTACGTTAGGTATTTCTCCTAATGCTATCCCTCCCCTAGCCCCCAACCCCTAACAGGTCCTGGTGTGTCATGTTTCCCTCCCTGTGTACATGTGTTCACATTCCAACAGAATATTTCTGAACATCAGTGTACAAGTTCCATTTCTTCAAGTAGCCTAGAAAGGAATCCATTTCTATGGCCAGTGACAATGTAAAATAGAGGGTTTGTTGGTTGTTACTGTTTTTATTTGTTTCCTCTTAACTTTAAAAGCAGGAATTTGTGGACCAGCTTTTAAGTGTTTTCAAATCTGTTAACATTTTATCTCTTTGTCTCTGTCATTTTACTTTTGGTTAATATTGTTGATTTATTTTTGTAGTGGTTTTCTGTGCCAAGGGCAAATTAGGCCATTCCCCAGGGAATCTCCTGGTTCTAGTCCTAACATTGCTAGAGGTTGCCTAATGCCTAATCATCTGTTCCTCATTGTTTTGATAAAATGGTGACTAAAGAAATCCATTTAAAATGTCCTAGATAGTTCTGAATTGAATTTTTAAAATATTGCTCATATGTGGATTTCCAAACTTTTTCAAAAGAATAACTGCTGGAAATAAATTCAAAGATAAAAATTGCTAAAAAGAAAGAATAGCTATAAGGTTTAAAGCTATGATTCACTCACTGTGCTCCTACAAAACACTGGTGTTCCTTAGGCTTGGTAGAGACGTTCACTGTGTTAAGTTGAATAATGGTTTTTGAAGAACCTAGTCTTTATTCAGCAAACAGCACATGGCTCTTATTAAAGGTTCTGAACTATGCTGTAAGAATGTTGCTTTTGAGGGCAGGATGGATTGGAATGAGAGAAAATTCCTTCTCTGGGCCATACTTTGCCTTACTTTCCCATGCCTAACTCCCCAAAGTCAAAGACCACTCCTTAAAAGATGGGCCTGAGAGTGCATCCCCAAATTTTATTTTACCCCATTCTTCAGTAGCATCGTACAGGGCCAGCTTTTTCAGATTTGAGAAATGTTTTCCCACAGTTGGAGGGAGCTCATCATGTGTAAAAGTTTATGTTAAAAAGACAAATTCTTACTCCACATCCCTGTTTCAAAGCCCTGTTTTTCTCCTTTCTTTGCCAAGGTAGGGGAGGGATGGAGCTCTGAAGAGGTACTGCTCACTGTGGTCCACCAGCCAGTGCTGATGAGGTCAATGTAAAATTCACAGTAGCACTTAGGACATTTCATAGCAATTTGATGTATCTGTTGAATCTAATACAAATTTAGATTTGTATTTTGTAGTCTTTAAATTTTATGTTTCTAGAAATACAATATTTGTCTGCAGGGTACTGGAAATTAGAAAACAAAGACTGATCTTCCACCACAGATGGTTTGAGAAGCAGTACCCTAGGCACTGCCCTAGGTTGGAGACTAAGGCCCTCTCCAAGGTGCCTCCTTTTTGTCCCAGGAAGAGGATTTGTTCTTCCTTACTCCCAAGCCCAAGAGCCTAGTTTTTGTTTGTTTGTTTAAATTTTAAAATAAGGTCTAATTTTGGTAGAATAAACATGAGATAAAACTTACCATCTTAACCATTTATAAATATATAATTCATTAGTGTTAAGTACATTCACATTGTTGTGTAAACTCTCCAGAACTCTTCATCTTGCAAAACTAAAACTCTACATCCATGAAACCAGTTGTCTCCAACCTTTTTGGCACCAGGGGTTAGTTTTGTGGAAGACAATTTTTCCATTTAACGGACAGTGGTGGGATATGGTTTTGGGATGAAACTGTTCCACCTCAGATCATCACACATTAGATTCCCATAAATAGCACACAACCTAGATCCCTTGCATGTGCAGTTCACAATAGGGTTTGTGCTCCTGTGAGAATCTAATGCCATCACTGATCTGACAGGAGGTGGAGTTCAAGTGGTAATGCTCACTTGCCCACTGCTCAGCTCATGCTGGGTGGCCTGACGGTTCCTAACAGGCCATGGGCCAATAGTAGTCTGGGGGCTGGGGACTCTGCATTAAACAAGCCTCTGTTTCACCCTTCATCCAGTCCCTGGTAACCACCATTCTACTTTTTAACTTTGTGGATTTGACTACTCTAGGTACATCATATAAGTGGAATCAAAACAGTTTTTGTCTTTTTGTGACTGGCCAATTTCACTTAGCATACTGTTTTCAGGGTTCATCCGTATTACAGCATGTTATCAGAATTCCCTTCCTTTTTCAGGATGAATAATATTCCATTTATGTATATACCACATTTTGCTTATCCATCAATGGAAACTTGAGTTTGGCTCTGGTGAACAGTGCTGCATGAGCATAAATGTGCAAATATCTCTTTAAGATTATTTTCAGTATATATACTGAGGGTATATACCCAGAAATGGAATTGCTAGATCACATGGTGATTCTGTTTTTAATTTTTGGAGGAACCACCACACTGTTTTCCATAGTGTCTGTGCCATTTTACATTACTATCAGCATTATGTAAGGGTTTCAGTTTCTCTACATCCTGGCAAACACTTGTTATGTTTTTTTCGACAGTAGGCATTCTTGTGGGGAGGTGGTATCTCATTGTGGTTTCGGTCTGCATTTCCCTAATGATTAATGATATTGAACATCTTTTCATGTACTTTCTGGCTATTTGTATATCTTTGGAGAAATGTCTATTCAAATTCTTTGCCCATTTTAAAAATGGATTTTTGTTGTTGTTGTAGGAGTTCTTTATCAATTCTGAATATAAATTTTTTTTATCAGGTATATGATTTGCAAATATTTTCTCCCATTCTGCTTTTTCACTGTCAGTTGTGTCCTTTGAAGCACAGAAAGTTTTAATTTTGATGTAGTCCAGTTTACCTACTTTATTCTTTTGTTGTCTGTGGTTTTAGAATCATATCCAAGATATCATTGCCAAATCTAATGTCATAAAGCTTTTTCCTGTGTTTTCTTCTATGAGTAATATAGTTTTATCTGTTATGGTTAGGCCTTTGATCCATTTTGAGGTAATTTTTGTATATGGTATAAGTTCAGGGTCTAACTTTATTGTATGTGGATATACACTTTTGGCAACATCATATGTTGACAGGAGCCGAGTTCCTACACTCAATTATTCCCCTAACTGACCAAGAGAATGAAAAAAATAGGGAGTAAACAAGCACTTGAAAAATTGCCAAGAAAATTTAGAAACAGGTTTATGCCTTGTTTTTGGCAATTTGGGGAAGGGGGGACCATTACAACTTTCTTCTTCTTATTATTATTATACTTTAAGTTCTGTGGTACATGTGCAGAACATGCAGGTTTGTTACACAGGTACACACGTG